>CM032631.1:16525453-16667953 GCA_019097785.1 Fraxinus excelsior | reverse complement strand
GAGGCGCACCAGCTGCCAGTCTACTACGTAAGCAAAGCCCTGCTGCCCGCCGAAGAGCGTTATCCGGGTATGGAAAAGTTAGCTCTGGCTTTAATCACCGCTTCCCGTAAGCTAAGACCCTACTTCCAGGCCCATGGCATCCACGTGCTGACGAACTTTCCGCTCAGGCAAGTCTTGCAGAAACCGGACGCCTCGGGGAGGTTGCTCAAATGGGCTGTAGAGCTCAGCGAGTTTGACATAACCTACACTCCCCGGGCAGCTGTCAAAGGCCAAACCCTAGCCGATTTCGTCGCTGAATTTTCAAAGGCTCCAGAAGTCGAAGTGGACATGGAGCCGGCAGAGCCGCCCACCTGGAACCTCTTTGTCGACGGCTCCTCAGGAGAAGCCGGCTCCGGGGCAGGAGTGGTGCTGGAAAGCCCGGAGGGACATAAACTAAACTGCGCCGTCAGGCTCGGGTTCAGGGCCTCCAACAATGTAGCAGAATACGAGGCCCTCCTGGCGGGACTCCGGTTGGCAAAAGAGCTGCGTGTAAAGAGAATCGCAGTCAGCAGCGACTCGCAGCTAGTGGTAAACCAAGTAAATGGGAGCTTTGCGGCCAGGGACAAACACATGGAAGCCTACCTGAAATTGGTAATGGGGCTTCTGCCCGACTTCGAAAAATTCGAGTTGATTCAAATACCTCGTCAGGAGAACACCCATGCAGATGCCCTGTCAAAATTGGCTAGCAGCAAGGATTCCGAACTTCTAAAGGTAGTACCGATTGAACACCTACCTGAACCCTCTATCAAGAGAGGCGAAGAGCTGATGTGGGTAGAAAACACGCCAGCCTGGATGTTGCCTATCTTGGACCATTTAAAAGAAGGGACCGTGCCAGATGATGAGAACGAAGCTAAAAGGCTTCGGAGAAGAGCTGCCCATTTCATCATCCACGATGAGGTTCTGTATAAGCGTGGCTACTCTTCGCCCCTCCTCAGGTGTACGGGAGGAACAGAGGCGAACTACATACTAAGAGAGGTACACGAAGGCATCTGCGGAAATCATTCCGGCGGACCAGCGCTAGCGCACAAAATACTCCGGCAGGGATATTATTGGCCTACCCTGAAAAAGGAAGCCATTGAATTCGTGCGTAAGTGTGACAAATGCCAGCGTTTTTCCCATACACAAAGACGGCCCTCGCAGGAGCTCACTGTTGTCTCGAGCCCCTGGCCTTTTGCCAAATGGGGAGTGGATTTCATCGGCCCCCTCCCCAAAGGGAGAGCGAACGCTCGCTTCGCCATAGTAGCAATCGACTACTTCACCAAGTGGGTGGAGGCAGAGCCCCTGTCCAAGATCAGCGAAGCTAATACATCGAAGTTCCTGTGGAAGAACATCATATGCCGGTTCGGCATACCCCACTCCCTGGTCTCAGATAATGGCAAACAGTTCGACAATCGGAAAATCCGAAACCTATGTGAAGAGCTCGGAATCAGAAAACATTTTTCTTCACCTCATCATCCTCAGGCGAATGGCCAGGTGGAAGCGGTCAACAAAACCATCAAGCTAACCCTGAAAAGGAAGCTGGATGCCTCCAAGGGGGCCTGGGTGGACGAACTCCCCCAGGTCCTCTGGGCTATTAGAACTACTTGCAAAACGGCCACCGGGGAAACCCCATTCTCCATGACCTACGGGGCCGAGGCCATGAGCCATGTGGAGGTCGGCGTCCCTTCCCACCGCCGCATCCACTTCAATGAAGTAACAAATGATGAACTGAGGCAATTGGGATTGGATTTGCTCGAAGAGAAGAGAGACAGCTCGCAAGTCAAACTGGCTCTCTACCAGCGTAAAATGGCACGTTTCTACAACACCAAGGTAAAGAAACGGATGTTTCGCATCGGCGACCTGGTACTCCGCAAAGTTTTTCCCTCTACCAAAGACCCCGGCGCCGGAACGCTGGGACCAAACTGGGAGGGCCCTTACAGAGTAACCCGAGAAGTCAGGCCCGGTACTTATGCAATTGAAAACCTGGAAGGAAAGGTTACGCCTCATCCTTGGAACATTGAGCATCTAAGAATGTACTACCAGTAAGAAGCCTGTCGACTATGTAAATGTTGTTATCAAATGAAGAAAGTGTTGTTCTTATCACGGTTCTAGCCAGCGTAACTTAAAAACAAGCCCTTGACGAGGTGCAAGCCCCCCAAGGGGTCACACCCCAAGAAAGATCTGCTTAGTCAGAGGCGGTGCGGGTGCCACCTTTGCCGAAGCAGGAACGCGTAACTTAAAAACAAGCCCTTGACGAGGTGCAAGCCCCCCAAGGGGTCACACCCCAAGAAAGATCTGCTTAGTCAAAGGCGGTGCGGGTGCCACCTTTGCCGAAGCAGGAACGCGTAACTTAAAAACAAGCCCTTGACGAGGTGCAAGCCCCCCCAAGGGGTCACACCCCAAGGAAGATCTGCTTAGTCAGAGGCGGTGCGGGTGCCACCTTTGCCAAAGCAGGAACGCGTAACTTAAAAACAAACCCTTGACGAGGTGCAAGCCCCCACCAAGGGGTCACACCCCAAGGAAGATCTGCTAGGTCAGGAGGCGTGCGGGTGCCCCTATGCCAAAGCAGGAGCGCGTAACTTAAAAACAGCCCCAAGGGTCCACCATCTAATACGAGGCGATTTACTTGTCCCATTTTAATTAAATGGTCGAACATTTACGAGGCGATTTACTTGGCGATTTACTTGTCCCATTTTGATTAAATGGTCGAACATTTACGAGGCGATTTACTTGTCCCATTTTGATTAAATGGTCGAACATTTACGAGGCGATTTACTTGTCCCATTTTAATTAAATGGTCGGACATTTACAAGGCGATTTACTTGTCCCATTTTAATTAAATGGTCGAACATTTACGAGGCGATTTACTTGTCCCATTTTAATTAAATGGTCGAACATTTACGAGGCGATTTACTTGTCCCATTTTAATTAAATGGTCGGACATTAACGAGGCGATTTACTTGTCAGGCAGAAGTAACAACACTAGAAGCAAAAATCATTGAATTACAAAATTACCAAAAACAGAAGTGCAAAATACAAAACTAGTCTACGTGAACTATGGCTTCTGCCTCTGCTTCTCCTTCCCCAGCCTCTCCCCCCTCCTCCTCGTCAGGACCAGGGCGACCTCCGCTAGGCCCCCCGAACTCCTCCTCCAAGAAGTTGATGTCTAGCTCGGGGTGTTTTTCGCGCAGACGCGACATCACTTCCCTGGCAGCCCAGGACGCCCAGTAATTGGCGAAGTCATCGTACTCCGGAGTCGTGTGGAAGTTCTCCTTGTACTTCTGAACTTCCGCCTCGCCAATTGTCCCAACCTCCGCCTTGAGGGAGCCAATCTCTTTGGCTTGGGCCCGGTAAGCTGTTGTAGCTCACCCCTCTCCCGGTTGGCCACTTCCAGAGCCTCGGAGGCTATTCGCTGATGCTCGTTGGCATCGTCAATCCTTTTTGTCAGAGCTGCCACGTGAGAGGCAGACTCATGAAGCTCGTTCTTAAGCTGATTGACGCGAACCTCCGCAGTGTCCAACTTCGAAGTGGCCGTCACCCACCTCTCCTCCGCCTCTTCCGTCTCCTTCTTGGCCTTGGCCACTTCAGCCTCCCAGGACCCCGAGGCCTTCAGCTGATCCTCCAGTTCGTTATTTCTCTTTCGAAGGCCTCGGACTAAATCTTCTGCCGAAGCTCCCATACTCAGCGCCCTAGCAACGCAGGCATTGTTGGCAGCCAGTAGGTCCTCGATCTCGCACGAGGCGGCATGATTTGCCCAGTCCTCGGTCCAGTACTTACTGTGGACCCGAGCGGCGGAAGCGGTCTCAGTAGGCAGCATTTCCAGAACTGCTTCGGGAAGGTCCTCTTCCTTACTCCCCAGGAAGTTGGCCAGATTCTCCTTGGCCGGGGCTCCGGCAGACTTCTTTAGCCTTTTTCGGGGCTGCTCGCCGGTGAAATAGGCGGTTATGGGCACAATGGCCTGGGAAGATGGCGGGACGACCTCGGTGACTTCGGCACCGGCTTGCATAGAGGAGGATGCCCCGGACGGGCCAGTTCGCTTTTTCCTCCTCTGAACGAGGGAGGCACCTTCCTCCGCCACGTTCTCCTCAGTAGCCTGCTGCCCGGCCCGACTGAGGGAAAGAAGACGCTCTGACTGCTTCTTGTAAGCAGCTGAGCTCGTCCGCAAAGTTTTAGCCTCAGCCACGCTGCGGCGGATGGAGGCGAGGTCAGGCTTCGGAGGCCTTTTGTTCACAAAATCATCTGCACGAGAAAGGGAACAATAAGTTTCCTCGACTGAGGAGAACGATCAAATGAACTGAGACTAAATGATTTACCTCGGTTCGTCATGAGGCCGTGTAGGACGAGGTGGTGGTTCTTGTCGATGAGCTCCTTATAACTCCTTTCGGACGGGGGAGTTTGGTAGATCTGGCTAATGATGTCCCACTCCTCCTCTGATATCTCGCACTTCGGAAGGGAGCCTGCATGGAGCAGAAGTATTAAAACATGAGCAAAACTGTTCAAGTAAATCAGTTCGGTTAAATGACTTACTGTAAGTAGAGTAGGTGGTGGGGATTGTCAGAGGCGCCATGGGGTCGTTCTCAATGGTGTCCCACCTACCAGAGACCCAGAACCACGAGCTCTTCCAACCTTTGATGGAGGTAGGCACCCCGTGCAGGAACGGAGAATGGGACCCCCAAGGAGAGAGATAATACCAGCCCCGACTCTCCTCCCCCCCGGCTACATTTTTCGGGAAAAATAGGGAGTGGAAGACACTGAAGGGCATATCCGACCCAATGCTGACCCGGCGCCATAGCATCCAAGTTCCCACCATTTGGGACCAAGAGTTCGGATTGAACTGGGTCGGAGCCACCCCGTAGGACCTAAGTATTAACCTAAAGAAGGGGTGGAAAGGAAGCCTCAGTCCGGCCCGAAGCAAATGATCACTCACCGCCACACACCCGGGCCTAGGGTAGCAAGCTCTCTCATGCGGTTCGGGGACAATCATGTCGATGGTGTGGGGAATCCTACACACGGTCCTGCACCTCTCTAACTGTTCCGAGGTGACTGAAGAAGGGTAGTTTGAGGCCCCCCACTGGACAGACGTATCTACGGGGGAAGGGGGTCGCCTCCAGATATTCTCTCCGGCCATAATGGCCTTGCTGAGTTCCTCCGGAGACACTAATATGGGCTCCCTAAGGGTACTCTCCTCGCCTCGCTCCTCCCCACTCCCCCTCACTATCGACTGTTCACTCGCCATCACAAACGCTGTCGAAAAATCGGAGAAAAAAGAAGGGGAAGAAACTGAAAATGTGCAAAGTTACCTAACACACCGCCGGGAGCCGGTTTGACGCCGGTGTTCACAGAGACGTTGCCGGAAATTGGTGAATTCGCCGGAATGCAGGGATACAATATACCTTGGGAGGTTTTCGCAAAAGTAAAAGCTTGAAAGTGAAACGAATGGGCCTTTTATAGGCACCATAGGACTGGCCCTAGCCGTTAGATCACCCAAACAGCATCTAGGCCGTTCGATGCTGAGGTGAAAGGGTCACCGTTGAAGTGAAAGTCACTGAAATCAACGGCTACGATGGAGCGGTGAACCCCACGCACAGCCAGAGTGCGTCACCCCGAAATTCGTGGAGCCGTCGCCATCATTGCCATTTATGACGAAACAGGCGTGTCTCGGAAGCAGCAGAAACGCCCCCTTTGCAGGCATTGGAAAGGCAAAAGCTTTCAAATCATTGGCGCAATAACCAAGATCGTCTCTTCGGAAGCCGTCGACTACCTTACCTCCTATGGCCTCGGCACGATAGCTTCGTTCCGCAACGGCCCCCCAGGATTCTGCAACCCTGGTCTCCTCGGCCAGGGCGAATGGCAGAGTTGCTACAGCTCCCCCAAGAGCTGCTGATTCCTATGGCCTCGGCACGATAGCTTCGTTCCGCAACGGCCCCCCCGGATTCTGCAACCCTGGTCTCCTCGGCCAGGGCGAATGGCAGAGTTGCTACAGCTCCCCCAAGAGTTGCCAACTCTATGGCCTCGGCACGATAGCTTAGCTTCGTTCCGCAACGGCCCCCCAGATTCTGCAACCCTGGTCTCCTCGGCCAGGGCGAATGGCAGAGTTGCTACAGCTCCCCCAAGAGTTGCCAACTCTATGGCCTCGGCACGATAGCTTCGTTCCGCAACGGCCACCCAGATTCTGCAACCCTGGTCTCCTCGGCCAGGGCGAATGGCAGAGTTGCTACAGCTCCCCCAAGAGTTGCCAACTCTATGGCCTCGGCACGATAGCTTAGCCTCGTTCCGCAACGGCCCCCCGGATTCTGCAACCCTGGTCTCCTCGGCCAGGGCGAACGGATGATAAGCCATTTCAAGCCCGGTCCAACCAAGAGCCCCGCACTCCTTCCCACACGCCCCGTTCACAGCCTTGAAAGTCCTTCTAACGTATAAATACGTGTACAAGGACTTGGGGGGACTATTGTTACTAGTAAGAACTGAGTAACCGCTCGGGCTCCAACCTGTCGTGTCTGGGTGACGTGCCACAAGCTGCCGAGGCGATTGCGCAGAGGACGAGCTGTTTGCACCCGGTCCCCTTTTCGCTTCGCCCCTCCGCGTCCTGGCAAAGATCCCCCGTACAGAGATCTTTGCAGTCAAGTCCATGATTGATTGGATATGTGGCAGGAACCAGACGGCCAAATCAGCCAGTATGTGGCAGGACCCAAACGGTCAAATCAGCCAGAAGCACTCAATGCCAGCCAACCTATGGAAAGACAAGTTGACGCCTACGGTGGGACTGGCCCCAATAATCTAGCTACACGTGTCTCCCAATCCAACGGCCCCCCTCCTCTTACACCCGGTATAAATACTAGACCCTTACGCCAAAAAGAAGGTACGCACTCTTTTACTCTCGATATATGAACACTTGCTTTCAAGAAGATCAAAAGAAAAACGGCCTCCGAGTGAAAACTTGGGGATCGATTGGATAATTTCCGGCCAACCCTACGCTGACTTGACCGTCGGAGTGCCCGTGGCCAACCCCGCCTCCTATGGGAACGGCCACGTGTGACTGACGTTGTGTGGTTTATGCAGGAAAGGACAGACTCGAAAGTATCACCTGTTGGCTCGGTGACAGATCCGTTTTTTGAGGTCAACAAAATTTATTAAAAAAGATACTCGATTAAAAACGAAAGTTTATTGATTTAGTTTATTTAACGTTAGAACAATTAAAATATTCAATTAAGAAATTAAAGTAGTTATTAAAAAAATTAATACGTTTACAAACCATGAAAAATATAATTAATAAAGTATATTTTAAGGTTGAATTATTTTAGTAACCAAACCAATTCAATGACCGGTGGTTTCAAAATCTGTTTTATTTCAAAAAAAAATATTGATATGTCCTTCCTTTCTCTCCCAAAGGTAAGGTTTTCTCTCTAGGCCTCCCGAAGACCTAGTGTTCTCTCCTCTTGGATTTCTAATCCGTAGAGGTGGTCAAATGGAGAAGGATCTGCTGAACATGTATGACATGCTGAAGTTAACGGAGGAGGAAAAACAAGAGGTGGACGTTGGTGAGGAAGAGATCCTATTATCAGTTGAGAAAAGTAAGCAATGCATAGCCTTCAGCATGATATCGGATCGAGAGGTGAACAAAGGAGCTCTGAAGAACACTTTGCTGAAGATGTGGCAAGTGGAAGGAAAAGAGGTCATCAACGATGTGGGGTGAAACAAATTTTTGATTGAATAAAAAGGGTAGACGATAAAAAGAGAATCATGAATGGCAAACCATGGTCCTTCGATAAACAATTACTATGTTTACAAGATTGTGAGAGAGTGGGCTCTATAAAGGAGATTATGTTTAATGAAGAAGCTTTTTGGGTGCAATGCCACGATTTACCATTTGCTTGAATGAACCAGAAAATCGGAAATGACATAGGCTCGAGTATGGGAAAGGTCCTAAGCGTCGACACGGACGGTAGTGGAATTCGTATGGGTGAATTCTTAAATATCAAAGTTCTAATTGATATATCCAAACCTCTATCACAAGGATGATTTCTCAACATCGGGGGAACAAAGTCCTGGATTCCGTTCAAGTATGAAAGGCTTCCTAATTTTTGCTACCATTGTAGTATATTCAAACATCTTACTGGACGGTGTGAAATGAAAGAGAAAGGGAGTGCTCTCAGAAATGACTTGGAACAACAATACGGTACGTGGCTAAGGGAAAGCGGAAAGAAACTAGAGGCTTTTCATTCACAAGTGGGAAGTACCCAAGTTCAGGTAGAATAATCGGATTTTCACCGTTGGGAGGCTTCCGGCCAAACTCAGCAAAGAGAAAACCAATATGGAAACAAAAATCACAATGCCAATAATTCAGAACCAGCCGCAGAATTAGTGCCTATTCCCTTGAATAAAAATTCTGCAAATCAGGCTGATGGAGTGCCACAAATTCACAAGGAAAGTCCGGCAAATTTCTCGGGTGAAGAATTGATCTCGATTTCGGTAAGAAAGGAAAAAACTGGGGACAAAAATGATGATAGTCCACGTGAGCCACCTTTGCTCCCCACTAAAGAAATGGTCCAATCACCGTCCCACACAAGCCCAACAAAGTTCAAGTACAAAAAGTGCCTGGCCCAAGGTAAAAAAAATGGAAAATGAAAGCCCGTGAGAGTCTTTCTTCATCACTTCCGGAGAAAGCTGTAGCTGAAAATAATACAATGAATATAACTTCACAGAAGAGCACGGAAATTGGGGAAAAGAGAAAAAATGTACAGAAGCGCAAGGAAATTGGGGGTGATAAAAATATGGTGCAAAAAGGATCAGGAGACTAATTGATGAAGAACCCGACATGATTATGGCAGAGGCTGCGGAGCAGCTCTGCTGTTCGCCATGAAAACACTAAGCTGGAACTGCCGAGAGCTTGGGAACCCTCAGACAGTTCAAGAACTTCATCAGATGGTGAAGGAGAAGAGCCCAAGTTTGGTTTTCCTCTCCGAAACCAAACATCAAAGAAATCAAATGGATAAGGTACGTATGAAGCTTCAGTTTGATCATCGCTTTGTGGTGGATTGTGTTGATAGGAATGGAGGCTTGGCATTGTTCTGGTTGGAGGAGATAAAAGCATCTCTCATAAATTACTCTAGACACCATATTTCTATGCAAATCAAGCTTGATGATGTCAATTTGTTGTTGGTCATATCGAGTTTCTATGGCAACCCAATTACAAACAGAAGAAATGAAAGCT
The DNA here is from genome assembly GCA_019097785.1 of Fraxinus excelsior. Taxonomy (NCBI): domain Eukaryota; kingdom Viridiplantae; phylum Streptophyta; class Magnoliopsida; order Lamiales; family Oleaceae; genus Fraxinus; species Fraxinus excelsior. The sequence continues at coordinate 16,658,724 of CM032631.1, read as the reverse complement.
GGGAGATAATAAGGAAAATGAAACTGACAAGTTTATCACCCTGGTTGATCATGGGAGATTTTAATGAAATTCTCCACCCTGATGAGAAGTTTGGAAGTACAATGAGACCTTTTTCCCAAATGGACAGTTTCAGTAAGGTGATTGAAGATTGTGAATTAGGGGACATGGGTTATGTTGGACCAAAATTTACATGGAGCAACAAAATGGAGGGAAGAAATTTTACTAAAGAAAGGCTGGACAGAGCTTTTGCTAATTCTTACTTCCCACATCTTTTCAACTACTGTGAAGTGAAGGTGTTACCCGCAATCAGCTTAGATCACAACCCACTACTCATAAGTTTCAGTAACAGGCAATCTAAATTGGAATCCCGACCAATTAAGATATTCCGGTATGAAGCTATTTGGTCTGAAAAGTAGGGGTGCAAAGACATTATTGATAGTGTATCGCCAAGCCTTGGGGAACAAAGGAATCATGTGTGTAGTTTCAAGGCAGGCTTAGCCAGTTTCATGGAGAAACTCCAGACCTGGGCTAAATGTAATGCAGGAAACACTAAGGGAAAAGTCAGAGCATATATGCAAAAAATCCAGCTACTGCAGAATAACAACCGAGGTGACTTGAATGGAAGAATCAAAGAAACTCAAAAAACAGGTTGATGAATTGCTTGAAGATGAGGAATTCAAATGGAGACAACGCTCAAAACAAATATGGCTCAAAGGTGGGGATAAGAACATGGCTTATTTTCACAAATGTGCAACTCAAAGAAGAAAACAAAACACCATCAGGAACATTGTGGATGAAAGGGGAGAAGTTGCCACCAAACAGAAAGACATTTATCACAATTTCCAGCTTTTCTACCAACAACTATTTGTGACATCCAACCCTTTTGACATTGAGGAAGCATTTAGGATCTAGAGACCAAAATTACACCGGAAATGAATGCTCAACTACAGAAACCGTGCACCGATGAGGAAGTAAAGCGAGCAATTTTTGAGATGGATCCATTGAGCTCTCCAGGACCTGATGGCTTCTCAGCAGGGTTCTATCAAGACAATTGGGATTCAATTGGAAAAGGCATGTGTGCAGCAGTCAAAGACCTTCTATCATCGAAACAAGGGTTTCATGAAATTAATGATACTTTTATTGTATTAATTCCTAAGAAAAAAGTATCTGCTTCTGTCTCTGATTTTCGACCTATTAGTCTTTGTAATGTACTTTATAAAGTGGTATCAAAAGTATTGGCTAACAAGCTCAAATCTTACTTGTCTACAATTATCTTACCAACTCAGAGTGCTTTCGTTCTTGGGCGCTTAATTTCAGATAAAATCATTGTGGCCTATGAAGCTATGCATTCCATGAAATACCAAGTCAAAGGGAAGAAAGAAGGCTACATGGCCTTAAAGCTGGATATGAGCAAGGCATATGACCGCATCGAGTGGGTTTTCTAGAAGCTGTCTTAAGGAAGCTTGGCTTTAGTGAGATGTGGATAGAACTGATCATGCTTTGCGTCAAAACAGTGAAATATTCCTTGATTATCAATGGAGAGCCACAACAGTCATTTCAACCTTCGAGAGGACTTAGGCAAGGGGATCATTTATCCCCCTACCTATTCATTCTTTGCTCAGAAGTGCTTGGCAATTTACTGGACAAAGCGGAGACCAAAGGGATCATCTCGGGGTTCCCATTTGCTAGAGGTACCCTTCTAGTTAATCATTTATGTTTTGCAAATGATAGACTGATTATTTGCAAGGCAAATGTTTAGTAATGGTGGCGTCTCTCCTACATTTTGAAGTTATTTAAACATACATCGGGGCAAAGGCTCAACATGGACAAGACATCCATTTATTTTAGTGACAATACTAAGGCGGAGATCAAGAATGCGATCCTTCATGCAGCCATGGTAGGAGAAGCAAAATCATTTGAGAAATACTTGGGATTGCCAGCTTATGTGGGAAGGAATAAAACGACAGCATTTAAATCGGTACTTGACTCTATTAGAAGTAGAATGAATAGCTGGACATTGAAATTTATTTAACAAACAAGGAAAGAAGTTCTCCTCAAGGCTATTATCCAAGCAATTCCAACATACTGTATGGGTATTTTTAAGCTTCCACGAACTATTTTGCAAGCTATAAATCGACAAGTCAAGAAATTTTGGTGGGGAAGCATGGGAGACAGAACAAAAACACAATGGTTACCTTGGACCTTGTTGGGAACATCTAAAAATGCAGGAGGTCTTGGTTATAGAGATTTTGAGCTCTTCAATGTTGCTTTACTAGCAAAGCAAGGGTGGCATCTTATCCAAAATCCAAATTCTCTAGCTGCTTTGGTGCTGAAAGCAAAATACTACAGCAGAACAAATTTTGTGAACAGCAAAATTGGTAGCAATTCATCATTCTTATGGAAGAGTTTCTTAGATGCAAAAGAAATGTTGAGAAAAGAGCTATTTTGGAGGATAGGGAACGGAGAATTAGTTGTCATTGGGAAGGATAAATGGATCCCCTAAGCCTCCACCTTCCAAGTTCAGTCTCCCTTACATGACCAGTTTAAGCTTGGTAAAGTGAGTGAGCTCATTGTTGCAAAAACAAAATCATGGAACATGCAGTTGATCTCTAAGAGTTTTGGTAAGTCAGAAGCTAGTATCATCAGAAAGATTCCTATTAGTTCATGTGGAAGCCCGGATAAACTCATATGGTGGGGCACGAAGGATGTAAAATTCACAATCAAAAGCGCTTACCACTTCTTCAGCCAGCTGAAACAGGAATCATTGGGTCAATGCTCTAACAGCAATGGTCAGACTGAAATATAGAGGAAAATTTGGAGCTTAAAGGCCCCAAACGCTTGTAAGAGGTTCTTGTGGCGAGCGACTCATGAATCCTTACCTACAAGCTTGAATTTGAATAGAAGGAAAATAAGAGAGTCCCATTTATGTCCGGTTTGCATACAAGAAGAGGAGTCCGCAGTTCATGCTTTGTGGCTGTGTATTTCTGCCCAAGATGTATGGGGCTCAAATGCACGTAAGATACAGAAGATGTCCTTTAACCTATTGAATTTCAAAGAACTAGTCTGTCATCTGTTTAATAAATTATCTGGGGAAGAAACAGAGATTTTACAACTACCGCTTACCTGCTTTGGAAGAGAAGGAATTCTTTTGTCTTTGAGAATAAATTTGAAACTCCAGAAATAGTTTCAAACAAGGCTCGACAAAATGCATTGGAGTATAGAAGCGTGAATTCCATACCGGTCAGGCTTCGGATCAGAGGAGACCAAGACTCCCAATCTAGGGTTTTGCCTCCACTAAACAATTATAAAATTAATTGGGATGCAGCAGTAGATCTAGTTAATAGTCGAGTTGGTATTGGTGTAGCTCTGAGAGATTGGACAAGAAAAGTTATAGCATTGCTGATGTCTCAAAAGAAAGTTTTTTCGGACGCTCTTCTGGCAGAATCTATTGGAGCAATGGAAGCTATTTCTTTGTGTAGACAGCTTGAATCGAGGTCAATCATTTTAGATGGTGACGCGTTGAATGTTATAAAGGGACTTAACAGTGAACTAGAGGTTTGGAACTATGTCGGCCTACTGATATATGACACAAAGAGTATTCTTGTTTCTTTTCATTCTTGGTTCGTTTGTCAGGTACCTAGGAAAGTTAATGTGGTTGCACATACCTTAGCAAATGAAGCACTTAAACTCTCTGAGGAAAGAAAAGTGTTGGAGGAAACTCCTCCTTATATCCAAAATTTGCTTATTAATGCTTAATAGTGTTTTTCAAAAGAAAAAAAAAATTCAATGACCGAAAATGAAAATTTCATTATTCTAATAACATATTTTTCTCTAGAGAAAATAGACATTCAAAACTTAATAAAAGTCGACTATAATGCATTAATTATTAATCAACTACTTTCGGAAAAAATTCTCCTCTTTAATATTTAATGTAGGAAAACAAATAAATAATAATAAAATAAGTTTTTAAATAAATCATAATTTTCTTCTAATTCCTAAAGGGGACATGTGGATGGAGGTTATAAATATGTTAGAGGCAAAATAACTCCTAATACAAGGGTAAAATTAATATTCTAATTTCTCCCCCAATCCTTACTTTTTAATTATTGTAGATAGATGGATTCAATTTATTATTTTCGACATAATCGTTTTAGGAATGCAATATTGTTTTTAATATAATATTAGGTTTGAAAAAATTCAACTATATAAGTAAGATTTTTTTTTAATAAATATTAATCGACTTAATAAAATAAGTCATTTCTAGTTTTAAACTACGGAACATACTTAGCTAGATTACCAAAAATTAAAGGGATACATACGTAGCTATGTCAACGAGCCAGCCGAGCCGAGCCCGAGCCGAAAAAAAAAAGTTCGGGCTCGGCTCGAACTTTTTTGTGCCAAGCTTTTTTTGGCCCGAGCGGAGCCCGGTCAAAAAAAAATAAGGCTCGGTCCGAGCCCGGGCCAGCTCGATTTTTTTGTTTTTTTTAATGTCAAATCTACATTTTTTACTTAAAAAATTTAAAATTTGTGCGGTTTATACGTACTATAAATTAAAGAAAAAAGTTCGGGCTTGACTCGAGCTTTTTTGTGCCGAGCTTTTTTGGGCCCGAGCCGAGCAAAGCCAAGCTAAAAAATGAGGCTTGGCCCGAGCCTCAGCTCATTGTAACCGAGCCCGAGCCTGAGCCGTCCGAGCCGACGAGGTTTTTTGCCATCCCTATACATACGCAACCCTTCACATTCAAAACTCTCTCGTATTGTGTTATAAATTCAAATTAGTAATTGGCTCAAAATATCCATACATATAAAGGTTTTTTGTGGAAAATGTCATTATCTTTCGTTTTTTGCGCAGAACGTCCCTACCTTTTACATTCTTTGCGCTGAACGTCATTTTCCCCGATTTTTAACATAAAATAACCAATATACCCTCATATATAAATAAAATAAAAATAAAGAATAAATTGCAATATGCTCCTAAACATTTTTAAAAATGCAAATCATTCCAAAACTTATGAAAATATTAAAAATAACAAAAACACTCTCTCTTCTCCTCCATCTCCCTCCACCACCTCCACCATTTGATGACCACATCTACTCTTCTCCACTGTCACAACCTCCAAACAATGTACCAACACAATCTCCTCAACACCCTCTATAATTTCATCCCAAGAATTCTCCATATCAACCAATAATCCGACAGAAATCAGCAAGCAAAGTCAACTACTCGAAAAATAGACAAATTGCTAGAAGTCACACCTCCAGCCAGCAACAGGTTCGCGGACCACCACCATCTGATTGCCCCTAATACACATTAGTCAAATTCATCTTTAGCGATTCATTTTAATTTACTATTTTTCTTTAAATAATAGCACCGTACATTTTAATATATTACGTGTGGCCCCAAATATATTAGAAATTTCCAACAATTATTTCCAATTATGTTTCATAGGGGCTTCTTATGTAGAAAAATGACATTATTGATTTTTTTCCATATAGAGGTCTTCTTTGTATTATTCATGTTTTCTATTCATTTTCGTATTTTCTTCCCTCTAACTAGGTATGTTTGTTTCAAATGAATATTTTTTCTTCGTAGAAGATACGTCAATAAAATGAAGGTTAAAGAGAAAAATGCAATGAAAAAAATGGAATTTAAGTGTGACAATAAACAAACAATAAGAACCTTCGTTACGATTAAAATACGGTGAAATCTGCACCATGAATATAATTATACTTATTTAAAACCTCATAAGTTGTAGAGAAATTGATTTTAGTTTGCACTCCAAAAGAATTTCCTCAACCTATCAACTTTACCTATTGAAGTTACATCAGGATGCATCTTCGACTAACCAAAAGAAAAATTAAAAATAATATACTCCTAAATAAATAAGTTTTAGAATAAATAGAATTTTTGTTAAAATTTGAAATAAATAACTACTTATTTTGAAAGTTATTTACATTGCTATCAAAATAATTAATATATACATACTCATAAATAAATAAGTTTTTGAATAATTAATATTTTAGTTAAAATTTGAAATACCTTGCTATCAAAATAAGTAATATTTTCTCTTAAAATTTACTTTCAAGTAATAATTTATTTTCAAACATGTTTGAATAGACTACTCATGGTCAAAACAATTATTATCACTGGATGGATGAAAGATAGCCCCACAAGGCCGCCATTAAAACAAGTCAAAAATTTTAATGACTTAATTCATTTCAACCTCAAAATGTATAAGATGCTAAACGATTTTCCTTAATTTATTCCATTCCATCAATGTTGGTTGTTGGAACCCTATATATAGAATAGAAGTAGTCCATTTCCATGCAAAATAATTGAACTTCCAAAATAAGGAGAATGGATACATTGAAAGGAAAGACTACACTTCTTGTGGTGCTTTTGGTTTGTGCATTTCTTTCTGAAGGTGTACAAGGAAAATTTATCGACTACAAAGACTTTCCTCGATTTTCATGTGTTGGAAGACGTGATCATGAAGGGAACTGCAAACCATCGAATTCAAACCCAATTCCGAAGGGTGTAGTTACTAAGAGGGATTGTAGTGTAGCTACAGGTTGTCGATCACGATAACTAAAAGTTTTTAGGGCATTCTTGATACTAGATGTGCCCCTAATAAGCATGAAAACTTATCCAATAATTTCTTCTTGTGGAGGTCCAACATTCTTTATAGAATAAAATTTTCGATACAAATTTGAATTTGTAATAGAAAATTAAAATATTAATTTTTACACTGTAATGTGTGCTTCACGATAAACAAAGTTTCAAGAAGCACTAATGTAATTGTACTACACATATTCATTTGAGATGTATTGTATATCCAATCCGTTTTAGCTTCCAATATTTCTTAAAACTATTATGCAATTCAATCATGCTAGGCTAAACTTTCTGTTCCTAGGATTAAAATGAAATCTTGTTAAACTCTTTACTACATGATTGTTCGATTTTAATTCTTAATTCTTGTCTATTGATTATAAGCTAATATTAATGGCATTTAAATGCTTGATCACCATTTAAACGTGTTTTTGAATTATATTATTTTTGAGAGATTAAATATAATTGTAGCACTTTTAGCGAATATTTAAAGGTCATCTGGGGGATAGAGATATAACTCGATATTTTGTGCGATCTTGAATTAAATATTGTAGTTTTTGAGTTCCTTCATATTAATATCATATGATGAAATAGTAGGATCATACGTTTGATTTTTAACTTTTGCTCAAGATTATTTAGCGCGTTAGGTATATTGGTGCCCATTTAAAAATATATTGATCAATTTTGAATAATTGAGGACTAAAGTGGTTAGTCGTGGTCGATTCGAATTTCTAGTGCTTTCCATAATTGAATCTTAATCTGAAATCGCAATCGCAAGAAAACCTTATTCTCACAGCAATCACTCAGAAACTACAAATTACAGAGACCGAAAATATGTAATGATCTCAGTTTACAAGTTCATCAAGAGAGATAAGGAACACACAGATCAAACCCTGATCTACAGAATGGCTTTCCACTTTACCTCCGAGAAATATCACTAGTTGGGCGGAATTTATTCAAAAATTTACTACAAAGTCTTTTCCGCTACAAAGGGGTCCAAAAGCGGCCATGGGGCAAGTACGCGGTGGAGATCCGGGGATCCCAATTGGCACTTCTCGTTATCTGGCTGGGAACATTCCATACTGCCATTAAGGTTGGAAAACCCTACGACTATGCTGCTTTTAAGCCGCGCGAATGCATGGTGATTGTGAATTCACCTCTGGAGATAGAAACAGATGTGTCACACTTATCTAATATATAAACAAGCTAATTATTTATTATTTCTATTCACAATTGGGTAATGTTGTCTTTTGTTGGCAAAAATCACCCAAATGGACTAAAGGCATACAAAAATGTGAAGTTGTGGACCAAAATGAACAAGGTCAAAAATTGGAGGACTTGAAGTGCAATTTATAGAGGGCAATATTGAAATGAAAATCAAAATCTAACGATCAAATTGTACAACATCATAGTTGAGGGACCGAACATGCAAATATTGGAGGACTAGGCTGCAAAATGGCAGAAATCCCTTAAATTTCTGCAGATTTCAGAGACAATGGCGCTGCAGTGCCACTGTTCCGATGCTGTGGCTCCACTTTTTTTTTTTTTTTTAAAAAAGTGACTTTAGGGACCTTTTTGCTCACTTTCCAAAATTCCAGGTACCAATGTTGCAATTTCCCCTATGTTTTAATATAAAAATCTGCCCAAAGACTTTTCTTCCAGTTTTCAATTCGGCTTCTACTAGGATGTGTCGGGTGATTTTTTTCCCTTTTCTTTTATTTTATTTTTGTTTGGTAATTTTGGAGGAATAAAAAGAAAGTGGACAGTGAATATTTCAAAGAAGTCAACCAATGAAGAAATCAAGGAAGAGCATGAACAATATTGAGGGGAAATTCAATTACTTCAAAAAAGTTTTTTCTTGCCGTTTTTCCTTATGTTGTCTGTTATAAATTGCGTTGATTTTATGCTTCCATTCATGAACTAGATAATTTATCTAGGGCTTGATGTAGCCACTTGAGATTATGGTTTGATGAATATATGAATTATTTCTTTTGAAATTTCACGCTTATATTTAATTGTGTCGTGATTTTAATGCTTTCAATCACCTGATCAATAATTAAATGAATAGATGCTAGTCAATTCCGGCACTCAATAGAAGGGAATTTAGGCACGATCATAGGATTGGCACGACGTAGGTTTTTACACTTTCAGAGAATGTAATAAATCTATGAGGCTTACTCCATAAAAGAATCGGAACTTTTGTAAATTTTATGCTTTAATTCGAAATAGAGATATTGGGATTGAAGTTTAGGATTAAATTCTAGCCGGCAAATTCTAGCCGGCACTTGACATGGGATAGAATTATATTAGGATTCTTGCCTTTAAATATGGGAAAATTAACTGGAATAATTTGATATCATTGAATCATAATTGAAAGTTGGTGAAATCATTCCCTAGGCTTTTCATTTTGATCATTTATATTCTTCAATTTTGTCGTAGCATTTTACCTTTGATTAGTTGAATTTAAAGCATGCATCCAAATATTCATCGTCTAGATAAAATAGAAGTTGCATAATTATAGTACTTGGTGGAAATTAAATTACAATCTATGTGGGTTCGACACTCTAATTCTTTTACTATATTACAAAACTTGACATCGTACACTAGCAACATAAATTCACGTTGAGGAAAACGCGTGACACACGCTGACTTTGATATCTGATCAAAGCAGAGGAGAGAGGTGAAGAAGTTAGCTGCACTAGTGGATGTGGAGAAATATATAAGGCGTGAAAGATGTTCAAAATGAAATGCCATTTAATGAGAATGAGACGTTTAAGGTGCCACAACTGTCACCGTTATCTCCCTTTCTGTCTTACAGCTAATGTGATATAAGGAGTTGCTTGTGCACTCTGAAGCCAAGCACGTGCTTGATTTTCATAGTCGAGGCGAGTCGACATTTGTTCGATTTAACATTATTAAATTAAAAAAGGTGCAATAACTTGTTCGTCGATTGTTTCACTCATTACTATTAAGTTCAACCTATGTCCCAAATATTCTCAAATAATTTGATTTAATGGAAAATTCAAACTTTTTCATGTTGATTTGCATGCTTCGGGATGACCAATATGTCATCTAAATGTAGTCGTAATAGATTCGATTATCTATTTTGAGATGCTTTGCTTATTCAATCCATTTTGTCTTCCAACATATGATAAATTAATTCAAGAAAGTAGTCGTTGGAGTTTCAAATATTTCAGAAAATACAGTGAGGTCTCAAACCATTAATTCTTGACAGGTGAGGTATACTTTTGGATGATAGTTGTTCCAAAATCTGTTAGTTCAACACATGAGGTCTACTTCTGACCACAAATTAAAAAGGCAAAATGGTTTCTCAACATTTTTCATCTGAAAAAAAAAAGATAAGGAAAAAAAATTATCATCTTCCCTAACCCTGCACCCCACCCACTACCTTCTACTGCTACCGCCATCACCTTGAGGAGAACTCCCCTAGTTTTTGATACGGGGAATTTCAACGTAAGGATCAAACATGGAACAAATTGAAAAATATCATAATATCACAGAGATATTTTAATATGCTTAAAAGATAATTCATAAGATTTGTCCTCTTGAGTTATATCTCCCTGATCTTGATTTAATTTTCCGAATGAGATATGGGTTGAAAGTTTCGTGGGTATATCGCGTCATAATTTGTAAAATTAAATCTCTTTATATACAGAAATCAACTCTCTTCCCAAGTAACTGGTAGTGAAGTGGCAGAAATAGACTTTCTTCAAGAATTAGTGATGAAGATGATGAGAATTCTAATGTAGACTCTTGTTATTTTTATTGAAATAGTATAATTTGTAGAATCTTGTTATGCTTGATTGAAAAGGTCGCTGAACTAGAAATAGAGCACATAGCAAGTTATTTCACGAAAGTGATAGTGTAGATAAGCCATTTGACTGATTTTGTAAGAGGTATTGTTCAAAAACTCGACTCATATAATGGAAAATTAGGTTATCGTTCTTAGAAAGAATAAATCCTATCAATAAAATAATTTTTATTTATTTATCAGATACAATAAATTAACTCCCTGATCATCATTTTGGAGGATTGAACAATGACATATATACCAAAGCACATGGATATGTTTTTCTATGCAAATAGACAACGTTAAGATATTTCCATTAGAAAACTTTAATAAAATAATTTTTGTTTCATATAATTAAGATTCTTTCCCACCCAAGTAAATATATTTTGGCTTCAAGAGCATAACATAAAAAAATTGAAACTTAGAAACTAAGTGCATGTTCAGACCATTTTCAGTTTTCGAAAACACTGAAACCACGTTTACTTACCTATTTTCAGAAATGAATTTTCAAAAACGAGTTTAAAATTTACAAAGAAAATGGAAAATACCAAAAAGCCATTTTGGCTAATTTCAGTTAAAACCAAGCCAAAATTTCAAAACCCGGAAAACAGCCAAATTTTGTCAACAGTGGAACAGCTTAGTTGGGAGAGTCATGGATTTTCTCAAGGTCACGAGTTCGATTTCATTTCACCACAATTCAATACAAAGGAAATGATTTATTGGTATATTTGTAGTGATTTTTTATATATTACCAAAGAGTGATTTGATTATAAAACCGATGTTAATTTTCATTATCTTAGACCAAAAGTATCGAGATCAATTGCTTAATTAACAAATAAGGAAGGAGACTTCAAAGAATGAGTTTAGAATTGTGATGGCATATATAAAGTGAATAGAGAGATGGTGACTAAAAGAGACCTTCAAATAGAAGAGGATATTAGATTGGAAAGTTCAAATGAATTTAGACTAGTGGAATTTGGAAGTTTATTATTACGGACAATTTTCTTTTTCTTTTTCTTTTTAAAATTAGACATTTTCGCATTTTCCTATTATTGTGTGTTGAATAAATAGAAATCTCAAATGAATTGAAATTGGGTGAAACTTGAATAAATGTAAAAGGAAATGAGATTATTTCCAATTATGTTTCATAGGGGGCTTCTTATGTAGAAAAATGACATTATTGATTTTGTTCCATGTAGAGATCTTCTTTGTATTATCAATTTTTCTATTTGTACAGTTTTTTTTTTCAGAAAACATATAGATAGTCACAGTGGGTGGGTCCCACCGTGTATTTAAAAAAGAAAAAATGTGCGGAACCCACATGTTGTGTATGTTCTGTAAAATTTATGTTGGTTTTGATTTTGTACATGAAGCATTTCTCTTGTATTATTCATGTATTCTTTCTTTTCTGTATTTTCTTCCCTCTAACTAGGTATGTTTTTGTTTCAAATGAATATTTTTTCTTCGTAGAAGATAGGTCAATAAAATGAAGGTTAAAAGAAAAATGCAATGGAAAAAAATTTGGAACTTAACTGCGATAATAAACAAATGACAGAACCGTCATTACGATTAAAATATGATGTAGCAAACAAAATATGCAGCGTGAATATAATTATACTTATTTAAAAACTCAAAGTTGTAGAGAAATCAATTTTATTTTGCACTCCTAAAGAATTTCCTCAACCAATCAACTTTACCTGTCGAAGATACATCAGGATGTATATATATATAGGTTTTATCTAGTTATTAATTAGGTTAATTAAAAACACTAGTCAAATCCTTATAAATATATGTATATTAGTTAAAGTTAGGAGTAATGATATTTTAAGACCACGATGTTAAAACAATAGTCCAGGTGACACTAAGCTAGCATTAAATTAGAGGTATAATTAAATAAATTATTACATTTTACATTTCATTGAATCTATCGCTTACCTAGACTATGTTGTAGCACCAATGGTATAGATAACATTAATCTAAAGGATAGTTATATTAAAAGTGTCAATGGATAATTAATTCTCGTGACGTCGACGCTCTACTCATTCTATAATATTTGTCCACTATTCGTACACTTGCAAAATTTTATTAAAGTCAAAGACACTTAGTCCTTATTTTGTTCATCTTAAAATTCTGATTTAAGTATAAGTCAATGTCAACAATCAATCCCTCTTTGATGCCCATCGAAATTGGGAGAAATTAGTTTTGGAAAAGTGAGTTTTTTGAGAATGTGTGGCAAAAAAGTAGTGAAACTTTTTGGTTTTGTATAAAATATTTTATTCTGAGAATGTGTGTTGAAAATGAATTTTAGAAAAAAATAATAATTTTTGGAGAATGATAGACAAATATAGTATTAATTTTAAGCACATTTTTCATGCAACTCACAGCGTTTTAACCCCACATTCCATCATTTTTTTTATTAAAATTTACTTAAAATCTGATTTGTATCTAATTTATTTCCTATAAAAACACTTGATTTTTGCTGCTAAACATAGACTGAGAATCTAGTTTGTCCGCTCTATCGTTCGGTCTAGCTTTGTAGTTTCGTTATGCTTCCTTGATGCTTGAGTCTAAGGCCCTGTTTGATAGGAAGAATTTTCCATGGAAGTTGGAAATTATTTTCCATTTTCCACATTTTTTGACTGTTTGATAGCCTTTTCTAGGCAATTGGTTTTCCAACTCCACCTCACGTGACACCATTTTCCACATTTTCTTTGAATTTGCTTTCCCTTGGTTTTGGTGGTTTTTAGTTTTTTATTTTTGGTAATAGAAACAAATTCTATCCCCAATTGTAACAAATTTTATTCCTTTTAATGGACAATTTCCGTGGAAAATAAAGCCAAACGAACACCTAAAGATCCAAAATTTCATATTTTTCAGGTGAAAAATTATACCAATCAAACACAATTATTTGACAATTCCGAGTAAAACAAGTTCTGGCAATTCAATTCTTTGAAATTCATTTTCTTTTCACCCAAATTTCTTTCTTGCAATCAAACGGATCCTAAGTAGTTGGTAGGTCATCATTCAAAGTTCTCTTGGATAAATGATTGTGCACCCCATTTATAGATGATAATTGTGGTTTGACACACTTATTGGAAACTTGGAAGTCTGAAATAAGTTAAATATTGATGAACTGAGCAGATCTACTTGCAATCGTGTAAATATTGTCTTTGTAGGCGAAGATCTCCAACTTGAAGGAGAATAATGCAAAAGAAGAGAAAATGACTAAATGTGCACAAAAACATAGGATTGGGATTGAAGTACAGAGGTGCTAAAAGTCGAAGGACCTTGGATGCAATTTCTTGAGGGTATGATTGTAAGAAATTCAAAATGTAATGACCAAGATGTATGAAGTATAAGTTGAAGGACTTCTTGCTTAAATAATGGAGGGCTGGAAGGCAATTAAAGGAAGAATGCACATGTCGGGTGGAATTTTTTTGGCCTTTTCTATTATTTGTGGGTATGCTTACGATCATTTTGGGAACCCTCTTGGGTACGATTTTAGGGCTTTCACATACCGAAACTCATGGCATTCATTCTCCATTCATTCCATAGTATTTAATACAAAGTTAGGGTAAAAAGGAGGAAAGAGTGGAGGAGAAAAATCAAGAAAAGTGAAGAGATTTTGGTGGCTATGGAGGAGGGGGGGACACTCGAACTTTCAAAAAGTGACGAAAAAATTAAAGAGATATTTTATTACAATTGTTCTCTATGTGTTCGCATATTTTGGAATTTTCAATCCAGAATTGGCGATAAGATGTGCAACATCAACATCCCCGACTCTTTCCACATCCCCAACTTCTCCAACATCAACATCAACATCAACATCATTTTTATCACTTTTGTCTTGAACATTCCTTTCATCGGCATTTTGCTCATCACAAGAAAGCATAGATTTACGTTTAAAGTATTTGTTCATAACTGAAACAAATAAAAAATCAATCACATTAGAAGTCCCTAAATCAGTTTCTTATTCTCATAAGTCGTACTAACCAAATTTCAAACATATTAATTAGCAAGTTACAAACTTACAATCTTCCTATATACTAAATCCTAATTAAATTAATTCAGAGACATGTTGGTGTTTAATTCAATGAAACAGACCGATGTTTATCATCCCTAAATGACATCTGACCAAAATCCCTAAATGAAATCTCATCAAAATCCCTAAAAACCCTAATTATCAATCCCTAACTATAAATCCCTAAATGCAGTTCAAATTTCAAAACATTATATTAACATTTAATACTATAACCTTAGTGGAAAAACTGCACTTACAAAATGAAATTGGAAAAACTGCACAATGCACTTACAAAACATTAGATTAATAGTCAATACTATAACCCCCATTAACTTACCTCGAAGCTTTGAAATTGTACTTGGGCTGGGCATAGATCGAAACGGGCCCGTCAGTCGTGTGACTGTGTGTGGTGTGGGAGAGACCGAGAGTCAAGAGAGAAACGGCGGAGCTCTCGGACCGGACGGGATATTGGTGTGGCCTTGGGAGATAGGGTATGAAGTGTGAGAGAGGGACGGTGGGGGCGTGGAGCCGATTCTACTGTCGAGAGAGTTGGAGAGCCGAGAACGAGGGACGGGGAGTGGGAGACGTGAGAGGAGAAAAACGGGTGCTAAAGTGAAGATTGAAGTTGAATTCCAGAATTTTCTTTCCCTTATATATATTTAAAAAAAATTCTTCAAATCCTAGAGAGGGGCACTTGCCCCCCTAGGCTACCCCCGAGTCCGCCCATGAAGCTATGCTATATTACAAGAATCAAACCGAGGGCACGTTTTACATTTGTATCATATTATATCCATTATTTCCTCTAACCTCTAATGTATTTCTTTAGCTCTTCTTATATTTGTCATTTATTTACAATGAGCTAAATTATTAATGTTGGAATGATTGATGTAGCTTAACATAGTTTGATTAATTTCAATATTTACTCTTTAATGTTGAAGTACTTACTTTCATGTGTATTTATTATTGTATTTAATGTTTTTCATTATTTGGCCACTCAACGATTGCATTGAGTGATTTGTATAATTTTTGAGAGGATATTGTACATTTAGACCACGTAGTAAATACTCTAAGTGACCCATTGAGTTATGTTCACAAAGAGTAATTGCAGTTAAATGGGTTTTAATCAACACATAGATATAGTAAATTAAACCAACCGATTAGGGTTAATTTCACACGAGAGAGGTAATTAGTATAAACAGAAAAATTGGATTTAACATGCTAAATGAGTAATTTGTTAAATTGCTTCTTAATTCTTTTGTCCTGAGTCTTCAATAGTACATGTCTTTCAAGAATTTTTGATCTCGTTGCATTTGATCCGGACATCGAAGGAACCTTTCGACAAAGACTAAGAGAACAATGAGAAGTAAGAAGACATTCTCAAGTTGAGATGGTACAAGAGGGGAGAATATTGCCCCAAATGCTCCGCCAAAAAAAATTCCCACGAGCTTTGATCCTCAAGGTGGAAGAGTTCAAGATCCCGTAGTAAATGAAGATGATATGCTTTTTGGGGACTTCATCAAGCATCAAGGATTGTATATCCGTCATATAATCATCCGAACTTTCAACTTTGGTCAAATGTGATTAACTTGTTCTCCAACACCATATCATTGAATGGGAGAACCGATGAAAACCCGTATTCTCATATTGTTGTAGGCTTTATGGAAATTTATATCAACTTCAAATACGAAGGTGTGAGTGTGGAAGAAAACACGAGATTATTTGTACATACATTGAAGAATACGGCAAGAGACTGGCATTCCACTATACCTTTGGGAAGCATCACTAGTTGGGTGGAATTTGTTCAAAAATTTACTACAAAGTCTTTTCCAATATAGAGGGGTCCGAAAGTGGCAATGAGGCAATGTGGTGATCCGGTACGCTAATCAGCACGGTTCACGTATCTAGCTGGGGATATTCAACACCACCATTGAGGATGTTAAAGCCTACGACAAGACTACTCAAGGCGATTGTGAATTTCACTTTGGAGATACAAACAGACGTGTTTTAGTCACGCACCAACGTTGATGTCGAATTAAAGTGGATGAGAGAGATTAGGAGGAAACTGCACTAGTGGATGTGGAGAAATACATAAAGCATGAAACGGAGGTTCAAAATGAAATGCCATTTGTTGAGAATGAGACGTTTGAGGTGCCACCATTATCACCGTTATCTCCCTATCCAGATTATAGCTAAAGTGATACAAGGTGTTGCTTGTGTACTTTGAAGCCAAGCATGTGCTTGCTTTTCAAAGTCAACATGTGTCGACATTTTTTGGATTTACATTATTAAATTAACAAGGTGCAATAACTTGTTCGTCGATTGTTTCATTCACTACTATTGAGGTCAATCTTCATACTAAATATTCTCTAATAATTTGATTTAATGGAAAATTGTAACTTTTTCATGTTGAGTTGTATGCGTCAGGATGACCAATATGTTATTTAAATGTAGTTGTAATACATTTTATTATCTATTTTGGGATGTGTTGCTCATCCAATCCATTGTCTTCCAACTAATTCAGGAAAATAGCCGTTGGAGTTTCAAATCTTTCAAAGAAATGCAGTGAGGTTTCAAACCATTAATTCTTGAGACATGAGGTCTACTTTTGGATAATAACTGTTCCAAAATTTGTTAGATCAACACATGAGGTCTACTTTTGACCAAAAATAAAAAAAATAAAGGCAAAATGGTTTCACCACATTTTTTCATTTGAAAAAAATAAAATAAAATAAATTGTCATCTTACCTAACCTGCACCCAACCTGCTACCGCCATCACTACTACCATCACCAAGAGAAGAACTCCCCTAGTTTTTGATACGAGAGATTTCAACTTGAGGATTTAAAATGGAATAAAATAAAAATATCAGAATTGCTTATTATCTTTATATGAAAAAGGAGTTGGAAACTAGAATATCACAGAGATATTTTCATATGCTTAAAAGATAAGTCATAAGAGGATCAAACATGATTTTTTGATATCGCAACATATTGAGTATATCGCATCACAATTTTTAAACTTAAATATCTTTATATCCAGAAATCATCTCTCTTTCCAAGTAATTGGGAGTGAAGTGGCAAAAATAGAGTTTCTTCAAGAATTAGTGACGAGGATGATGAGGATTCTAATGGAATTAGAAAGAAAGATATTGTTTGGAAAGTTTTATAAACTGTTTAAATTATAAATAAAAACAAATAAGTGGTGAATAAGTAAATAGTGTTTGTAGATTTCTCCAAATGAGTGGATGGAAAGTGACTTGAGATTACGTAAACCGTTTATAAATATGAGCCAAGTATATGCTCTCAATAAACCTGAACATAATAATTTGGGAAAGCTCGAACTTCAAAACAACAATAGCACACTCAAGATTTACCTCGGGTGCCTTACTATTGGATCGGCACCCTGCCCGAATTTGATTCATTGAGAATCAATAAGAGGCATGTTGGATTGACGTGAGGGGCACTTATGATGTCATTTATACTCCTTGGTGATAACTATCATCAGGATGTATGGACGCTTATGAAACAATGTGCAACTTGACATGGAAATTCAAGAGTTAGCTGAAAGAGCTCCAAGAACTCACGAGTGGACACGGAGTGACGAGGAGCTAGAATTTGCTCATGCCCACATATGCATTCCACTTGGTCTCGACATCCTAGCAGAAGTTTGAGGCGACCAAGCTTGGTATGGGCAGTGTAACTGGAGGTTGAAAGACTGAGCTCGACCATTTCAAGTATGTGCTGTATCAGAAGTGGTGTCATTCCCTCTCATTTTTAGGAATGAATAAGGTCGTGTCTCCCTTCATACATAACAACCTACATGCCTAGTAACAATGATAAAACCTATGTATGGTGGGCTGGTTCCTCATGTAACCTTTAGGCCAGTGACGAATGCACACATTTTGAATTAGGGGGCATAATCATACTTAAAAAAAGTTGTTGCCAGTTTGTCAACCATAGTGTTGAAGTCGATCGATAGTTTGGTCATTGCAATAGTATAAAATCAAGTTGCTCCTTTAAAATTATTATACCACTGTAACTTGAAAGGAGCAAAACCCGGAATCCAGTCTATCCGAAAATTTTTAACGTCATATACTATGTAAAGTTTCCTAATAAAAATGGTGTAAATTAGAATGAGAAATTTGTTGTGCAAAAACAACAAACGTTAATTAAATAATTGAAATTTTCTAAATAAAAGATGAGTTAGATACCTCTTTTTAAAACGTGTGTTTGACGCTTGTCTAACAATGTTCCATATTCGTTTGGATCATTCGATATATCTACAATTTAGTTTTCAAAACAAGCTTCGAGATAATGTAGGTAATTTATGGATTCCACTATCGTGCATTGGAGAATTTTTAAAATTAGTATGTTATCAAAATTTTCGAAATACTATTTTGTAACAACCAATTTGACTTGGTGTAACATTTGCTATGATTGGCCATTTTGCACGTCGTTAACGACTTGAAAAACTAGGGTGTGAGCACTTTGAAATGGTTTTAATAATGCAATATTTTGACTTTATTTAACATTCCTTAATGGTCTTACAAATTGAGACAAAAATATAAAAAAAAATTAGTGTGATCAAATACGGGCCAACCTTTTTTTTTCAAGTTAAATAAAGGTAATATCAGCAATATTATTTCTTTGTGTAACCATTTATGTAAAAAGTAGCAAAATCCTTACTTTATTTTTTAAATTCTCCTTAAAAAAAAGCTGGTGGGAAACGTGACCCACCAAGCCCCACTATGCTTCCGCCGGTGCTTAAGGCTCTCTCCATATTTTCCAGCCTTCTCATAGTTCATGTATTATATTTCTCTCTACCCATGGGCAGACCTGGGGGGTCACGTGCCCCCCCCCCCAAATTTTGAAGAGTTTTTTTAAAAATAATATTGTATCCAAGTCTTCAAATCCCTAATTTCCCGTGTCTCCCCCCGTCTCTAGACTCCAATCTCCCTTCTCCATTCTTCTCTATCTCCCTGCAGCAGAATTGGCCTCGCGGACCGCCATGACGCCATCCATCTCTCACACCTCACATGGACACCCTATCTCCCACTGTCCCACGGCCACAACTGACACCACTATCTATCCCGTCCGATCCGAGACTCCGCGTTCGCCCTTCCTCTCTCGGTCTCTCCCACAACACCACACACAGTCACACCGCGGATCCGTTTTGAGCTCTGCCCAACTCCAGTCTCCAAGTACAACTTCCAAGCTCTGAGGACCAAGGTAACTTATTGTATTGACCGTTAATTTTGTAATTGAAGTTTTTCGATTTTTCCACAATTTCTCCTCTCAAAATGAAATTAATGGGGTTATAATATTTATTATTAAGTGTTAATCTAATTCGGAGTCGAGATAAAATTATTTTAAAAATACTTACAGACGCCTTCAAAAAAAGAAGCATGAAAGTAACGAAATTGCTGAAGGGCTAATTATCAAATTATGAACTTTAGTAAATGGCCTTGGACGTTGTTCTCCTGATCTGTCATATCTATCATAGTATTCACCATTATGGTAAGATCTGACTTGTTAAATTCTTTTACTGAGTTGATTTTCAATCTCAGTCTTGTATGCCTTGAACATGTCCAGTATTTGGGATTCCTCATAAATAAGATATAGGTAACCATAGTAAGAAAAATTTGTCTATGAACGTAATAAATTACTGTTGATCATTCCAAGAAGCTGAAGGAAATGGACCACGGATATCCGTATGAATTAGTTCCAAGACATCTGAAGTCCTATGGCATTTAATCTCCTTATGTTTGTTTGTTTTCCCTCAATGCAATTAACATAAACACTTAAGTCTGGAAAAATTAAGGGAATTAAGAATTCCTTCTAATGCAAGATTTTCCATTCTTTTTTTAGAGAAGTGACCTAATCACTTGTGCCATAACAAAATAGAATTCTCATTGGTTAATTTATGTTTAATACCACGTAGATTCACATACAAGATTTCTTTATAAGAGGCAACCGTATTAAGCAGATGTAGGTTATTATAACCGGATAAAAAACTGGTGCCCAGAATATTTGAGGTAAGAAAAAGATCAAATTGACTATTCAAATTGAACAAGAGTAACCAAATTTATCCAATATAGAAATAAAAACCAAATTCCGTCCAAAAGAAGGTACCGTAAATGTCTCTTTCAAATCCAAATAATAACCAATCTTTAATGATAACCTAAAGTCCATTTAGCTTCAACTTTAACTGATTTTCCATCACCCCACATAGATGAATCTTTCAGCATCAATTGGTTTTGGCAACTCAGACAACCCCGCATAGACACACTTATGTAAGTAATGGTACCGAAATTTATCCACCAAATGTGTCTAGGTATTGACATTAAATTTACTTCAAAACAAACCAAAGTGATATGTGTACTATTTTTTACATGCCAAGCGTGGTATTTAGTACAATCTCTCTTTATATATCTCAGATTCTCACAAAAGTTACAGCTACATTTATCATTTTCAGGCTTTTGTTTTTTATTTAAACCAAACCGAATACATCTTTATTATTCTTTATTACTTATCCTTAGAAGTACTTGCCAAGTGAGTAATGTTAGTTTTATCTTGCTTTAGCCTTTCTTCTTCTTGCACACAATATGGAAATGAGCTCATTAAGAGTCCACTTTCCCCTTTTGAGAGTTGTAACTGTCCTTAATTAACCGAATTGTGCAAGAAGTGAGATCAATACCAACTGTAAGAGCAAGTCACAAGACAGCTCGAGCTTTAGTCCTTTAAGTTTAGAATGTATATGAGACATCTCCATGATGTACTCCCTTTTGTTCATCTTTCCTTTATACTTTATAGAAATCAAGCTTTGCAAAAGCATGCTTGTTTCAAATTTATTGCTTTTTGCAAAACATTTCTCAATTGGTAAGGAAATCATTGGCATTAGTTACTTCTTCAGATACTGCACCTCTAAAGGCTTCTGAAATGCCGCGTTTAATGATCTTTAGACTCATGCAATTTGAGCAATCTCATTTCTCAAAGTTTCCATTTCCATCAGATAAACTTTCTTCCGTAAGAGGAGCGAGTTGCTCAATCCGAAACGCAAGATCTAGATCATTGCAGCCAAGAACAATTAATATGCTCTATTTCCAATCCTTGAAGTTTTCTCTATTGAACACGAGAATAGAGTTGATGTTGACAGATATTGCAGAAGTGGATGGATTAACTGAATAGAGAACTTATTACCGATTAGGATGTTCACATTGGAATCCGTATTAAACAATTAATTAATTCAAATAATGGTAAGCCCCATCTCAAGATACATAGCACACCATTAATATCAAGTCTTTGGACAATAATATTAATTGTAAGTGGAACTCTTAGTGTAGTGATCAAACATTGATAACTCCTGTCAAATAATAAACCCATCTTTGGATTGATTTATTATCCACATGGAAACCTTATAATTGTTACATGTTTACCACTACAAGTATGTATGTAATTCGGCCAAATATCAACCTTCCTTTGGGCTGGCTAATATCCGCATGAACGAGCATACACACGAATTCCTTCTAATATTCTAAGTTCATTAATTTCCACAAGAAAGGTTGCTTTGGCAACATATTGCTTCAATCAATTCACTTTCGAATATTATATTCTCAAATGAGTCCTTTATACCAAAATTTGAAAAGCAGCATACTTAATTTTATTTATCTTGAAACTTTAAGGGCATAAGGGTTAATAATTCAATACTTTAGGGTGAAAATTAATTAATTCAAAACTTTAGGGATCAATAATTAATTATTGAAAACTTTAGGTACCCTAAAAATTAATTATTCAAAACTTTAGGGGTCAATAATTGATTATTGAAAAGTTTAGAAGTCAAAAATCAATTATGCAGAACTTTAGGGGCCAATGTAAACCAATTATGAACATTCAGGGGCTCAATTATAAAACTCAAAACTTAAATGGCCCAAATTAATTAATTTCAGAAATCTATGGGCTAAATTATTAAACCCAGAACTTTATAAGCTCCAATAGGATGAATTTTAACTTTAGGAGGGCTTAATAACCAAAACTTTAAACTTTAGGGGTTGAGTTATTAAAAGCCATAACCTTAAGGCCTAATCTGAATAAAACCTTAGGGGCCGAAACTTAAAATATTAACCCTAATATTAAATTACAGCCAAGGACCTGAATTCATCCAATTTACACCACATGCCCCTGACCCCTCAATTTTCCCAAACTGAAAACCTTAAAATTAAAGGGCCCCTTCTCCTCCCTTCCTGGCGGCGCCGACCGGAGCCGCTATACTTCTCATGCCCGGGGCGTGGTGGCCCGTTGCCACCTTCCAGCAGCCTCACGCTGCCGTTATAGCAGACCGATGTTGTAACTGCAGCATTTTTACGCTACTATTGCAATGGTATCAAAGCACTGCCGCTGGCGTCAGTGCCGACGGCGGCTGCTGCCTCATAATTTTTTTTTTATTTTCTTAAAACTTTAAATTAGATTTCAACAAATTTGTAAATCTTTTATTTTAAAATCTGAATTTTGAATAAAATCCATAATTATATCATAATCCTTATAATAAATTAATAATATTCTTGAATTTCATAATATAACAAGAAGATCATATAACCCAAAATTCAGAATTTAAAATACTTCAATTTCTCAAGATTTCAAACATGGAGTGTCTCTGATACCACTTGATAGAAAAATTGAAAAGGAATTATGAATCTGTATACTTTAATCAAATCATTTTCTCATATAAAAATCTCTAAATCCATACTCCATATTGAAATCTGAAAAATTAACAGAAACATAAAACATACCTCGATCCATAGATTTTTTATTGTTTGCCTGAAAGGGTTAGATCTTCTAATTGATTGGTGATCTCCACTTCAATTTTGCTCTCTATTGATAGGGAGGTAGAGAAACTCAAAAACACCAACAATTGGGGACCATGACCCCAATATAATAATAAGATAATGAATAGTCATTATCTTTCATTTGTTTCAAATTGGCCCATTCATCAATCTAAAACAAACTTCTGGTCTTTACACTTTAATTTAATGAAACCTAATACACATTAGTCAAATTCGTCTTTAGTGGATCACTTTAATTGACTTTTTTTTTTTAAATAATAGCACCACACATTTTAATATATTACGTGTGGCCCCAAATATGTTAGAATTTTCCAACAATTATTTCCAATTATGTTTCATAGGGGCTTCTTATGTAGAAAAATGACATTATTAATTTTGTTCCATATAGAGGTCTTCTTTGTATTATTCATGTTTTCTATTCATTTTCATATTTTCTTCCCTCTAACTAGGTATGTTTGTTTCAAATGAATATTTTTTCTTCGTAGAAGATACGTCAATAAAATGAAGGTTAAAGAGAAAAATGTAATGAAAAAAAATGGAATTTAAGTGTGACAATAAACAAACAATAAGAACCTTCGTTATGATTAAAATACAGTGCAACAAACAAAATCTGCACCATGAATATAATTACACTTATTTAAAACATCAGAAGTTGTAGAGAAATCGATTTTAGTTTGCATTCCGAAAGAATTTCCTCAACCTATCAACTTTACCTGTTGAAGTTACATCAGGATGCATCTTCGACTAACCAAAAAAAAATTAAAAATAATATACTCCTAAATAAATAAGTTTTAGAATAAATAGAATTTTTGTTAAAATTTGAAATAAATAACTACTTATTTTGAAAGTTATTTACATTGCTATCAAAATAATTAATATATACATACTCATAAATAAATAAGTTTTTGAATAATTAATATTTTAGTTAAAATTTGAAATAAACAAATACTTATTTGAAAGTTATTTACCTTGCTATCAAAATAAGTAATATTTTCTCTTAAAATCTACTTTCAAGTAATAATTTATTTTCAAACATGTTTGAATAGACTACTCATGGTCAAAACAATTATTATCACTGGATGGATGAAAGATAGCCCCACAAGGCCGCCATTAAAACAAGTCAAAAATTTTAATGACTTAATTCATTTCAACCTCAAAATGTATAAGATGCTAAACGATTTTCCTTAATTTATTCCATTCCATCAATGTTGGTTGTTGGAACCCTATATATAGAATAGAAGTAGTCCATTTCCATGCAAAATAATTGAACTTCCAAAATAAGGAGAATGGATACATTGAAAGGAAAGACTACACTTCTTGTGGTGCTTTTGGTTTGTGCATTTCTTTCTGAAGGTGTACAAGGAAAATTTATCGACTACAAAGACTTTCCTCGATTTTCATGTGTTGGAAGACGTGATCATGAAGGGAACTGCAAACCATCGAATTCAAACCCAATTCCGAAGGGTGTAGTTACTAAGAGGGATTGTAGTGTAGCTACAGGTTGTCGATCACGATAACTAAAAGTTTTTAGGGCATTCTTGATACTAGATGTGCCCCTAATAAGCATGAAAACTTATCCAATAATTTCTTCTTGTGGAGGTCCAACATTCTTTATAGAATAAAATTTTCGATACAAATTTGAATTTGTAATAGAAAATTAAAATATTAATTTTTACACTGTAATGTGTGCTTCACGATAAACAAAGTTTCAAGAAGCACTAATGTAATTGTACTACACATATTCATTTGAGATGTATTGTATATCCAATCCATTTTAGCTTCCAATATATCTTAAAACTATTATGCAATTCAATCATGCTGGGCTAAACTTTTGGTTCCTAGGATTAAAATGAAATCTTGTTAAACTCTTTATTGCATGATTGTTCGATTTTAATTCTTAATTCTTTTATTATTGATTATAAGCTAATATTAATGGCATTTAAATGCTTGATCACCATTTAAACATGTTTTTGAATTATATTATTTGTGAGAGATTAAATATAACTGTAGCACTTTTAGCGAATATTTAAAGGTCATCTGGAGGATAGAGATATAACTCGATATTTTGTGCGATCTTGAATTAAATATTGTAGTTTTTGAGTTCCTTCATATTCATATCATATGATGAAATAGTAGGATCATACGTTTGATTTTTTTATTTTTGATTTTTAACTTTTGCTCAAGATTATTTAGCGCGTTAGGTATATTGGTGCCCATTTAAAAATGTATTGATCAATTTTGAATAATTAAGGATTAAAGTGGTTAGCCGTGGTGGATTCGAATTTCTAGTGCTTTTCATAATTGAATTTTAATCTGAAATCTTCACTGTCTAATATTGTTTTATTTAGTTATTAATTAGGTTAATTAAAAACACTAGTCAAATCCTTTTAAATATCTATATCTTAGTTAAAGTTTGGAGTATTTGTATTTAACCCCACGGTGTTAAAACAGTAGTCTAGGTGCCACTAATGTGGTATTAAATGAGAGATATAATTAAATAAATTTTTAAATTTTACCTTTCATTGAGTCTATCACTTAGCACCACTTAAACTGCGTTGTAGCACCAATGGTGTAGATAACATTAATCTAAAGTTAGTTATAATGAAAGCGTCAATGAATAATTAATTCTCGTGACGTAGATGCTCCACTCATTTTATAATACTTGTCCATGATTTGTGCACTTGCGAAATTTTATCAAAGTCAAAGACACTTACCCCTTGTTTTGTTCATCTTAATCTGATTAGCTATAAGTTAATGTCAACAATCAATCACTCTTTGATGCCCATCGGAATTGGGAGAAATTAGTTTTGGAAAGTGATTTTTTTGAGAATGTACGGTTAAAAAGTAGTGAAACGTTTTAGGTTTAAGTATAAAATATTTTATTCTAAAAATGTGTGCTGAAAATGAATTTTAGAAGAAAAAAAAAAGATTTTTTGGGAATGGTGGACAAATATGGTCTTAATTTTAAGCACATTTTTCATGAGACTCACAACATTTTAACCACACATTCCATCAATTTTTATTAAAATTTACTTAAAATCCGATTTGTATCTAATTTATTTCCTATAAAAACTCTTGATTTTTGCTGCTAAACATAGAACGAGAATGTAGTTTTTGTTAGGACGGTAGTATATAAGTAAATGGTTGTTAAGGCAAACAAAATATTCAAGTTTAATTTGTAACAACGTAATTAAACTCTAAAGAAAGAAATTAAGGAGAAGAAAACATAAAAAGGAAGTTTAATTCGCAATACGGTTTTGTCATCCATACTTTCCTTATTGTGTGTTTCTTTGTTAGAATTAAATCAACTATTGTGTAATTAAGTAATCATACCTCGTGGGATCAACAATCCAAACTCCCTAGTCCACTTTATTATGCAACCTGTGTGTTTGCAGCTTACACATTTTATAGCGAACAAATTTTTTGCATTGTTATTGGGGAGTGTAATTACTACTTTATTTGATACTAGTTTTAACAATTCTTTTTCCTTTTCTTTTATAATTTTGTTGTGAAGTTTAACTTCTTAATTCTTTTGGTCTGGGTCTTCAATAGTACATGGTTTGTTCGAGAAGTTTTGATCTCGTTGCATTTGATCCGGACATCGAAGGAATCTTTCGATGAAGACTAAGAGAACAATGTCAAGCAAGAAGACATTCTCAAGTTGAGATGGTGCTCGAAATGCTCCATTTTGATCATCAAGTTGGAAGAGTTCAAGATCCCGTAGTAAATGAAGATGATATGCTTTTTGTGGACTTCATGTTGAAAAGGCCCACAACACAAGATATTAAAACAAGATTCCACCAAACATCAATCAACTAGAAAATAAACTTACAGAAAATCGAAGATTGAACACGAATTTGACGACCGCTTATAATGCCTACATTCCCCGTTGATCATCCAAATAATAGATATTTGCTTGGTTGCATTATATAGCCAAGAAATGGCAACAAGTTACAAAACGTTCTTCCAAAACAAGAGAAAAGCACAGAATACTTATCTCTTCAGCAACAAAATACAGATCTATGAAGAATCACTCAAGAAACTTCTCAATTGCCTACTAAAATCGCAATCGCAAGAAAACCCTTATTCTCATAGCAATCACTCAGAAACTACAAATTACAGAGACCGAAAATATATAATGATCTCAGTTTACAAGTTCATCAAGAGAGATGAGGAACACACATATCAAACCCTGATCTACAGGAAGAAAAGATGTCTCTCAAAAGAACCCAGAAGTTAGAAGAATCTTGAAAGACAGAAGAAGTGAAAATATGTAATATTGTGCAGGTATATATATATATATATATACACACACACATCAATAATGAAAGAATCCAAGGGCCAGAATTTGAACACGTGTCACCATCTCATAAAAAATATTTCAACTAATAAAAATGTGTATCAGCAAACACAACTTTGGGCCAAATTACTGGGAGCACATCATTGATCATGGTTCGAGCCTCAACACATGAGAATCAATTGAGCACTGTATATCCATCATATAATCATCCGAACTTTCAACTTCGGTCCGATGTGGTTAACTTGGTCTCCAACACCATATCATTCAATGGGAAGAGTGATGAAAATCCATATTCTCACACTATTGCACGTTTCAAGAAAATTTATATCATGAACGTGTGAGTGTGGAAGCAAACATATGAAAATATTTGTACATACATTGAAGATTAAGGCAAGAAAATGGCTTTCCACTTTACCTCCAAGAAACATCACTAGTTGGGCAGAATTTATTCAAAGAATTACTACAAAGTCTTTTCCACTACAAAGGGGTCCGGAAGCGGCCATGGGGAAAGTACTCGATGGAGATCCGAGGATCCGAATTGGCACTTCTCGCTATCTGGATGGGGACATTCCATACTGCCATTAAGGTTGGAAAACCTTAGGACTATGTTGCTATTAAGCCGCGCAAATGCATGGAGATTGTGAATTTACCTCTGGAGATAGAAATAGACATGTCAAGCACTGATAAGTGTGTTTTTGGCACACTTATTTAATATATAAACAAGCTAATTATGGAGGGCAATATTGAAATGAAAATTGGACCAAAATGAACAAGGTCAGAAATTGGAGGACTTGAAGTGCAATTTATGGAGGGGCAATATTGAAATGAGAATCAAAATCTAAGGATGAAATTGTACAACATCATAGTTGAGGGACCGAAGGTGCAAATATTGGAGGACTAGGTTGCAATATGGCAAAAATCCCTTAAATTCCTGCAAATTTTAGAGACAGTGGCGCTGCAGCACCACTGTTCCGACGCTGTGGCTCCACTTTCATAAAAAAAAAATTGACTTTAGGGACCTTTTTGCTCACTTTCCAAAATCCCAGGAACCAATGTTGCAATTTCCCCTATGTTTTAATATAAAAATATGCCCAACGACTTTTCTTCCAGTTTTCAATTCAGCTTCTGTTGGGACGTGTCGGCGGATTTTTTTCCCCTTTCTTTTATTTTATTTTTGTTTGGTAATTTTGGAGGAATAAAAAGAAAGTGGACAGTGGATATTTCAAAGAAGTCAACCAATGAAGAAATCAAGGAAGAGCAAGAACAATATTGAGGGGAAATTCGATTAAAGCTTCAAAAAAGTTTTTTCTTGCCTTTCTTCCTTATGTTGTCTGTTATAAATTGCGTTGATTTTATGCTTCCATTCATGAACTAGATAATTTATCTAGGGTTTGATGTAGCCACTTGAGATTATGATTTGATGAATATATGAATTATTTCTTTTGAAATTTCCCGCTTATATTTAATTGTGTCGTAATTTTAATGATTTCAATTACTTGATCAATAATTGAATGAATACATACTAGTTAATTCTGGCACTCAATATAAGGGAATTTAGGCACGACGACGTAGGTTTTTACACTTTGAGAGAATGTAATAAATCTGTGAGGCTTACTCCATAAAAGAATCGGAACTTTTGTAAATTCTATGCTTTAATTTGGAATAGAGATATTGGGATTTAAGTTTAGGATTAAATTCTAGTCGGCACTTGAGAGAGGAGATAAAATTATATTAGGCTTTTTGCCTTTAAATATGGGAAAATTAACTGGAGTAATTTGATATCGTTGAATCATAATTGAAAGTTGGTGAAATCATTCCCTAGGCTTTTCATTTTGATAATTTATATTCTATAATTTTGTCGTAGCATTTTACCTTTGATTAGTTGAATTTAAAGCATGCATTCAAATATTCATTGTCTAGATAAAATAGAAATTGCATAATTATAGTACTTGGTGGAAATTAAATTACAATCTCTGTGGGTTCGACACTCTAACTCTTTTACTATATTACAAAACTTGACACCGTACACTTGCGGCATAAATTCATGTTGAGGAAAACGTGTGACACACGCTGACTTTGATATCTGATTAAAGCGGAAGAGAGAGGTAAAGAAGTTAGTTGCACTAGTGGATGTGGAGAAATATATAAGGCGTGAAACAGAGGTTCAAAATGAAATGCTATTTAATGAGAATGAGATGTTTAAGGTGCCACAACTGTCACCATTATCTCCCTTTCCATCTTACGGCTAATGTGATATAAGGAGTTGCTTGTGCACTTTGAAGCCAAGCACGTGCTTGATTTTCATAGTCGAGGCGAGTCGACATTTGTTCGATTTAACATTATTAAATTAAAAAAGGTGCAATAACTTGTTCGTCGATTGTTTCACTCATTACTATTGAGTTCAACCTATGTCCCAAATATTCTCAAATAATTTGATTTAATGGAAAATTCAAACTTTTTCATGTTGATTTGCATGCTTCGGGATGACCAATATGTCATTTAAATGTAGCCGTAATACATTCGATTATCTATTTTGAGATGCTTTGCTTATTCAATCCATTTTGTCTTCCAATATATGTTAAATTAATTCGGGAAAATAGCCGTTGGAGTTTCAAATATTTCAGAAAATGCAGTGAGGTCTCAAACCTTTAATTCTTGACAGGTGAGGTATACTTTTGGATGATAGTTGTTCCAAAATCTGTTAGTTCAACACATGAGGTCTACTTTTGACCAGAAATTAAAAAGGCAAAATGGTTTCTCAACATTTTTCATCTGAAAAAAAAAAAGGAAAAAAATTATCATCTTCCCTAACCCTGCACCCAACCCACTACCTTCTACTGCTACCGCCATCACCTTGAGGAGAACTCCCCTAGTTTTTGATACGGGAAATTTCAACGTAAGGATCAAACATGGAACAAATTGAAAAATATCAGAATATCACATAGATATTTTAATATGCTTAAAAGATAAGTCATAAGAGTTGTCCTCTTGAGTTATATCTCCCTGATCTTGATTTAATTTTCCGAATGAGATATGGGTTGAAAGTTTCGTGGGTATATCGCGTCATAATTTGTAAAATTAAATCTCTTTATATACAGAAATCAACTCTCTTCCAAAGTAACTGGTAGTGAAGTGGCAGAAATAGACTTTCTTCAAGAATTAGTGATGAAGATGATGAGAATTCTAATGTAGACTCTTGTTATGTTTATTGAAATAGTATAATTTGTAGAATCTTGTTATGCTTGATTGAAAAGGTCGCTGAACTAGAAATAGAGCACATAACAAGTTATTTCACGAAAGTGATAGTGTTGATAAGCCATTTGACTGATTTTGTAAGAGGTATTGTTCAAAAACTCGACTCATATAATGGAAAATTAGGTTATCGTTCTTAGAAAGAATAAATCCTATCAATAAAATAATTTTTAGTTGTTTATCGGATACAATAAATTAACTCCTTGATCATCATTTTGGAGGATTGAACAATGACATATATACCAAAGCACATGGGTATGTTTTTCTATGCAAATAGACAATGTTCAGATATTTCCGTTAGAAAACTTTAATAAAATAATTTTTGTTTCATATAATTAAGATTCTTTCCCACCCGAGTAAATCTATTTTGGCTTCAAGAGCGTAACATAAAAAAACTGAAACTTAGAAACTAAGTGCATGTTCGGACCATTTTTAGTTTTGGAAAACACTGAAACCACGTTTACTTACCTATTTTCATAAACGAATTTTCAAAAACGAGTTTAAAATTTACAAAGAAAATGGAAAACACCAAAAAGTCATTTGGCTACTTTCAGTTAAAACCAAGCCAAAATCTCAAAACGCGGAAAACGGCCAAATGTTGTCAACAGTGGAATAGCTTAGTTGGGAAAGTCACGGATTTTCTCAAGGTCACGAGTTCGATTTTATTTCACCGCAATTCAATACAAAGGAAATGATTTATTGGTATATTTATAATGATTTTTATATATTACCAAAGAGTGATTTGATTATAAAACCGATGTTAATTTTCATTATCTGAGACCAAAAGTATCGAGATCAATTGCTTATTAATTAACAAATAAGGATGGAGACTTCAAAGAATGAGTTTAGAATTGTGATGGCATATATAAAGTGAATAGAGATGATGAATAAAAGAGACCTTCAAATAGAAGAGGATATTAGAATGGAAATTTCAAATGAATTTAGACTAGTGGAATTTGGAAGTATACTATTACGGAAATTTTTCTCTTTCTTTTTAAAATTAGACATTTTCGCATTTTCTTGTTATTGTGTTTTGAATAAATAGAAATTTCAAATGAATTGAAATTGGGTGAAACTTGGAACTATAATATTTTTTTTTACGGTGGGGGGGGGGGGGGGGGGTTTGAAATAAATGTAAAAGGAAATGACATTATTGATTTTGTTCCATGTAGAGATCTTCTTTGTATTTTCAATTTTTCTATTTGTACAGTTTTTTTTTTTTACAGAAAACATATAGATAGTCACAGTGGGTGGGTCCCACCGTGTATTTAAAAAAGAAAAAATGTGTGGAACCCACATGTTGTGTGTGTTCTGTAAAATTTATGTTGGTTTTGCTTTTGTACATGAAGCATTTCTCTTGTATTATTCATGTATTCTTTCTTTTCTGTATTACGACCTCAACCATGTAGACAATTCATTCAAAACGCTTATCCAATAGGTTCGATTTGAAACTGAAAATAACGCAGTCATGACTATCGCATCGTGCACTGAACTTGGCTGATTCTAGCATCGTCCCTTTGACCTATGGTCGCGGACTACTCCATTCAGCACCCTCCCATCATGGCGGAGCTATTCCACCTATGAGTCTTCCATAATTTTGCTTGGATTCGTTAGAACTTCATGTCGAAATCCAATTACAATTTTTCGAACATAGTATTTCTCCCACGAATTGAACGGCTTCAGGTCGAAATTGACATAGACCCATGGTTGGGCTAGGTGTGCCTGGTGAAGAGGGACCTAGCCCAGGTGGTCCACGACCATGGGTGTTCCGGACGACGCCGAAATTTGAGAAGTTCGCAGCCTGTGTCGCGACTGGCAAAGAATCTGGCATGAAATAATTTTTTTTTGTTGATATTTGTTGTAAATTGTTGGCATGGGTGTGGTCGTTTGGTGATACACAATCGATAGGAGGTGAGTTCCGATCATGGGGGTGACCGGAATGTAATTTCCTACGATTTTTAAATTTGAGGACAGTGAACTTTCAGCATTAATTTTGACCACTACAGTTGATGAAATTGGGAGTGGTTGGGTGGTAATTGAAGGGGGAATTGGAGGGCTGTTGACCGGAGGTTGCTGAAATTTGGACGCATTTGGAGTGAAAAAAAAAAAGGCAAAAAATCGCCACTTTTTTTGGATTGGTTTTTCATTTTTTAAAAAGTTTAGGAGAAGATTGCAATTTATTCTTTGTTTTTCTTTTCTTTTCTTTTCTTTTTTATTTATATATGATGGTATAATGGTCATTTTATGTTAAAAATTGGTAAAAAAAAAAAAAAAAAAGACGTTCAGCGCAAATAATATAAAAGGTAGGGACGTTCTGCGCCAAAAGAACGAAAGATATGAACGTTCTCCATAAAAACCTTCAAAGGTGGGGATATTGTGCGCCAATTACCCTAATTGAATAGTATGTTACAAAACTTCTTAAATTCTAATAATAATTGAAGGATGA
Organism: Fraxinus excelsior; assembly: GCA_019097785.1. NCBI lineage: Eukaryota > Viridiplantae > Streptophyta > Magnoliopsida > Lamiales > Oleaceae > Fraxinus > Fraxinus excelsior. Next base: position 16,625,449 of record CM032631.1, on the reverse strand, counting down.
ATTGAATATTATACAAAATTAACGAGGATACTATTGTCTTTCAAAAATTTATCCTCAATCCCCACTTTTTAAACATGATAGATTATTCAATATAGAAAATTCAAAGTTACCATTTTATCCCTTCTAAAATTGGTCGGAGTCAATTTTTGGGTCAACTAACGATCAAATAATCCATTTGGACTCCATGTGCTAATTTTTGAAAAGTTAGGTAATGTAATGACACGGATGAAAGACTTGGATTAAGTCAACAATAAAATGACAAATTTGGTACCATGGCTACAATCCTCCCAATAAAATTTGTTGGACTCTGAAAATAAATAAAATAAATTGAAAAGAAAGAAATGCTTTTCATTTTGCACGAAAACTGAATATAAATAAATACCAACAGAATCATGTTAACACACCATTTAAATCATTAGCTTCAATAGTGCAAATAAGATCCAGAAGTAACCTTATTCCCCCCTTTCTCCATCTATCTACAACAACAAATGCAAAACAGATCCCTTAAATTATGTTACTCTTGCGGCACAACTGGCGAGGAACTCAATTCTGTGGTACTATAAAACGAGTCCCCTTGACCAGCGTAATAGTTATCTTCTCTCTCTTCATCCCACTTGATAACTTCCCTTGCATACTTGAATGCTTCGTCAATAGTGGCTCGATCTCTTGCCTTAGCTTGCCAAACAAAGAGCTTTCGACCCGTAAGGGATGTATAGAGGTCCTTGAACTTCATAGCTACATAGTAGTAAGCTTGTTGTGCGAGCGACTGGTTGTTGTTGTGTGGTCGAACAGGACTGAAATCAGTGAACCATTCACAAGTACCCAAAGGAACACAGTTGACCTTCGCTTCAAAGAGATCGTACTTGTTCAAAATCAACACAAAAGGAGTATCTTTAAAACATGGGTGCCTGATCATTGTTTCGAATAACTCTTTACTTTGGATCATCTTGTTTTGAAATGGCACACCCGCACCGTTGTTCTCTACAGAAAGCCATGATTGATCATAATCACTCAAGGCAACACAGAATACTACTACACGAACATCTTCAAACATCTCGACCCACTTGCAACCTTCATTCATCCCCTTGGCATTTACTCGAATAAGTTGATATCTTCTTGTCATAAAACAAAGATAAATGTAAGAAATTGGCGAGGATGAAAAAATATAAGTGGCTGATCATATATATTGGAGTGTTCTAGAAAGCCTATCCCACAATTTACGGTAGTGGAACAGGTACCTGGGAGTTCTAATGACAACAAATTGAGATTATTTAGAGCGTGTTTGGTAAGTGTTTACAAACGGTGTAAATTATAAACAAATAGAAATGAGTGGTCGATAAGTGAGTAGTACTTGTGGGTGAAATGTGTGGATAAAAAGTGGCTTTAGTGTTTATAAATAGTTTATAAACACGAGCCAAACATAGGCTTAGAAAATCATCATTATAAGGTTCTACTGCTGCGGTCATCAAATACCAAAAGTTCGCATCGTTTTGAAATTGTCAGGCCCTTGTGGAAAAATCAAAAATTACAAATTACGTCTGGCAGAGCTGCTAGATACTTTCAGTAACCGAGACAACTCCAGATATTGAAGCTGTTCATCAATTATTAGAGGTAATGATCATAAACAGAGTTATATGAAAATAATTACCTTGTCATAGGTGGGGGAGCAGATTCCAGATTGTCTGTGTAGGTTTCAGACATTGGGCTATGGTCATCCAGGCAGAATTCCATAAAAGCCAAACCATTCCCTTGAGTGACCCCTTCGGCATATAATATGTCACGTTCCGACGGTTCATAGTCATTGCTCGATATCTCAACTGCCTGAGGCATATACAGTTTAAGTAGACATCTCTCGAAAGAAATGCAATCAACTTTTGCAAGAAGAAAAATGGAACATTCCCCGTTAGTTAATTCACCATATCTACTATGTCACATATTGTTTTAAACCAATATCTTTGGCATAAAGTTCTCAAAATGTTACATTTTTGTTCAATACCTCAAGACCATCATTTCAAACTTCAATTATACGCTCAACTTTGTACCATATTTTTTTAATGCGTTTATACATGTGCACATCATGGTTTCTCAATATTTCAGTGAAGTCTGAAGAACAAAAAATTCGGAATTTAGCCCCTGTTTGATGGCCATTTTTTAGAAAAAACAATGTTTTGAATAGTGATTTTAAGGAGGATGCGTGGTTTAAAAGTAGGAAAAATTTTGGGTTTGCGTGTAGAATATTTTATTGTGTGAATGTGTGATTGAAAATGAGTATGTAGAAAAAAGAGTGTTCAAATAATGGTTACCAAACAGGGGCTTAATTGTATTTAATCGTTTTAATTTTTTGGGAAGTGTTGTTCTTCACGAGACAATCGAAAATGGCAAGATAAGAGAATTAATGTGGCAGCAGTCGGAAGGTCAGCAAGCTAGACAGTGTCACTGTACTGGGATTCAATCCAGAGTAAAACAGTATAAACTGCATGACCACACATTGCATAAGGCCCACATGTACTACCCAAGTATCCACCACTCATTTGTATCACATTATAATTTCAGCAACTTATAATGAAACCCAAACAAGCACAAAATCAGACTTTATAAGACTGCAGGCAGAGAAGTCAGAAAAGATACCCTGCTCAGGAAGTACTGTGCCACGTCTGGTAGGAAGTGCAGCTCATCTTTTCTCCTATACGTCGCTTGTATAGCAGGATGTTTCCACATTTCTTCAACTAGTGGAGCATATTCTCGCGTTGCTGCAGGAAAGAATGCGTCCAAATCTCCAGTGGCTATAATATCCAGGAGCCAATCTGAGAAATGCTTCAATTTCGTATTGAGGGAATATACACTCTGATTATTTTCATCAAGGTTAACTTCTTGACCTGAGACATCAGACCAAGTAAAGAGCATTTGAAGTTATCCTTTTCATCTTAGTATTGAGAATCACGTCTTGCAAAATATATTTCCAAATTTGTCATATCATCATTACAATTACCAAATGGAAAACTGGAACGCTCACCACATTTACAGATTAAAGCAGGAAAAGACAATTAACTTTAAAGACCAATATTGAAGTTTGGAGGGAAAATCCAGGAGAGGGTATATTTACCTTTTCTAGGAAGGTTAGAAGAAATGAGGTACTCCGTTGTACTGGTGGGTCAGTTGTGTGTGTATAAAAACAGAATTTTCATTTGGTCTCTACTCTTTAGTGGTTATCATCATGCATGTACGACCCATGTAGGGCCAGCAATAGAAATAATATTGGGAGGAGTTAGCAGGGTCATGTGTCATTCGAGGCCCTTGTCACTGTGGAGGGACTGATTTCTCTGTGATTAGGTTTGGGCTTGTGAGACAATTTCTAGATTGACCGAAAATGTGAAATTTTATAATTTATCAGAGCCTGAATTAACAGATATCCCCCTAAGATAATGGAAACTTTACCTGGTTCTATACGGAAGGAGGTGGCGTTGGCAACTAGATAGATTTTTTGGTCTCTTCATGTAGAGATGAGTTCTTTGCTGTACGGAAGCCCCAAGATTGAGATTTTAGGGAAAGAATTGAAGGGAGAACTGACACGCGAATTTACATTGTACAACACTTGGCCTACATCCACGTGAAGAGACGAATAACTGTGCTAAACAAAAAATGAGAATACAAAAAAGTACCACATACACAACCTCAAAATACATATTATGGGAAACCAAGAGTACGAAGTACTCAAAACCAAAATCCCATATGTATACAGTGTGAGACTCCAAACGATCCACAAGTCTCGCCCTCAAAATAGTCCTTGACTATCTCATAATTGGGATGAATCTAAATAACAAAGGCAGCTCCTATATATAGGAGAACAAAGGTTTCACAACTACGGGACAAATAAATAAATTCCTATCCCATTAGAATAAACAAAGCAAATCCTATTCTATGTGGGAATTGTACAGTAATTCCGAGTCTACATCAGACTAACAAAGCCATTTGTAATCTAAGTGGGATCGTCTTCAAAGCCACAAAACAACATTCATAGTGGTTAGCTTCGAGGTAGAAGTGAGGCTGTGTGAGAACATTCTCCAATTATATTAGATATGTTTCCTATGAGTCCAACTTTATATACAGCTCGTGTTACAAACATCAGAGAAATTATGAATTGGTGTGAAAGAAAGGTTGCAGGGTAGAAGGGCTTTAAATTCTTGGAAATTTTGAAACAAGTAAAGAATAGACTGAAAATGTGGAAGAAGGAAGTGTTTGGAAATCTAATAATCCACTATAGAAGCATTTTGATAAGATTGAAGGAATCAAATAGATTAAGATGGAAATATGAAGGATGGATCCAGGAGACAGATTATAATTGAGAAATGAGTTTGAGGAGATTGTGTTTAAGAGAAATAATCACGCAATGGAAGAAAATAAAAACTGAATAGGTTAGGGAAGAAGATGCAAATTCAAGATACTTTCATAGTCATAGATTTGTCAGTTATACGAAGGCCAAAAGCACAATTCATAAGTTGGAAGGTGAGGGAGGCAAGGCGCTTTAGGAGGATATGGCCATTCAAAGACTAAGTTATTTTTTGCCCTTATTTTTTAGAAATCATTATTCTAACAATAAGCTTAATAAGGGGGAAATCGATAGATTCAAGTGGTGTTCCATTACAGAGATGAAAAGGAATGGTTGGAAAGGGCCTTTGAGGTACAGGATAGTAACATGCACTATTTGATTGTGATAGAGAGAAGTCTTCGAGTCTGGATGGTCTCTGTTTGAGAATGTATCACAACAATTAGAATATTATTTGATGGGATATGTTTAAGGAATTTGAGGAGGCTTATCAGAACGGAGAAGAAAATGCTTTCACTAATTCCACTTTCCATGCCTAACTATAAATCAGTTAGAAAGAAACCCAATGATATACATCCAAATAGTTGATACCAATTTTGAAGAGTAAATATGGACTTGACTAAAGTGGTTGCAACTCTAAAATGATTGTGACAGGCTTTTAGGAAGCATTGAAAAATTTACATATTCGGATTCTCCTTGTGCTCTTCTGTTTACCAACTGGGATTTGTGGGAGGGAAAAAAAATTCAAATTCTGGAAGATGTTTGGAGAGGTTATTACCCATGGTTTTCAAACAAAATCACCTAACCGATAAAAAAAATGATCTAAGAGCACAATTAGGGTGTCTTCCATATAAATTTTGATTCACAGGTAGTCTCAACCTACCCCACAATTGGAAATCCCCATAAAAATAAAAGCTCACTAAGAGCTAATATGTTATTTACTTTGCCACATTTCATCCAATGAGAAAATATCAGAAATCTTTTTGCAAGCGTTACAGAAATGGTTGAATCAGCGACAAACAGATGTGCTCATTTAATTCTTCATTTTCAGTTCCCATCTTATGTCCTCCGAAGTCTACACCCGCCAAATTTGAGCATATATATATATACACACACATATATATATATAATGTGAAAAAATCAAGAGAGAAGAGAAGATTGCAAATTACTCCTGCAATATCAGTTCCGAAATGCAATTCAGCTGGTAGGTAAAAATAAAGTGAAGAGGAAAAGGAATGTTGAGTGTAAAAAGAAGACAGCTAATCAGAATCCCAACAAAATGAGTATTTTCTATTGAGAATTTGATGTACAGTCAAGTCTCTGTAAGTTTTATATTTAGTCTCTGTTTCTGGAAATCCTAAAAGCAAAGCAGGTTGGTCGAGCTCTAAAATAACTATCTCAGTAACAATAAAAATAAGTTTTTTTCGAATGAACTTGTCTAATTGGCAAAGAGAGGGAAAAGATGTAATTCCTGCAAGTGTTGTTTACAGAGCTCTTGGCAGGAAATAACACTTTTTGTCTCATCCTGCTCAACTGTTGAGAAAGGATATTGATTTTAATTCAAAGCATCTGTTTGTAAATTTTAAAGCTGGCCTAATTTTTTGACCAAAATGGAGATATAGTGGACCACTTTTTACCTTTAAGGTGACCTACCCAGATCAATGTCAGTACACCTGGTTTTTACTATTGCCAAGCAGCATCTTAGGTTTTTTTTTACTTTAGATGAGTTCAAAGATCAACCCACGCACCATGGATGTTCAGCAAAAAGATACTTGTTAACAAATAGAAAGAGGAAGAGAAAGAGAAAAGGCAATACACATGAAGTTTAATCAGAAATGACATGATCCAATAGGGATAAAAACCTCTTCTGATGCTGATGCCTTTTATTCTTCATAGTGATCTCCTCTACCCGAAAAACCACGGAACCGCTACCTCTCGCCCCTTATCTTCTTATCTGATTTACTTTCCGTCCCGTTCGTGGCTTAAGAGTTAAATGATGAAAGGGGATTCATGTACCCATGTAAAGATAAGATATGATGAAACTTTCACTTATTAAATTCAGTATATAATTTTTTTCCAAATAGAATGTTAGTCAAGACACAAAAGAATATACTCGAGCATGTCACTTTAGCATCGCAACACAAAATTTAAATGGTAAAATAATTCAATATGATTGGTAGTGGTGGTGGTGGTGGTGGGGGGGAGAGGGGTTAAGTAATGCGTTTATCTTCAGCGCTTTAAGTGCATTACCGCTTTCAGAGATGTTTTCATGAGAACCTTGTGCCTTTGTCTTTGAAATGGACTCCTCAAAGCGTTCTCGTGCATCGAGTAGAATGCTGAGATACTTGTACATGTTGCTTTGGATCATAAGCTTAATATCCTCCAGTTCCTTGGTGGTAAACTTGTTTCCATACAAGAATTTGGCCTGTTCGGTTAACATAATTGAAAGAATTGCAGGTGAGGTATACTGGATAGGGAAAAAATGATTGTTTTAATGCAAGAAAATCAACAAGTTTCTCAAGGAAAGTCATTACTTAAAAGAATAAAAAGAAATGAAGAAATGACTGTCTTAACACACCACAAGCAGAAGTCATCATTAAAAGTTTTGAGAAATTATTTAACAGAAATCATCCTTAAATGATTCTCTTAATGCACCACAACCAACTTCAAATCATGAAATTGATGTACTAGTGTTTAGGGTAAGTTTTCACCAATAATAACCCCCATAATAATCTTTTGAAAACCAGAAGTTGGTTACCTGCTTGAAAATAGTACTGGTTCCAGAACCTTCAAGTCCAAGTAGAAGAAGCTTCTGAATTTTCTTCTGCTCTAGATAATTTGGTACGGCAGTATAATTGCTGGCCTCATCAGGCTGTCCATGAGGTTGACCTTGGGGCACAGGCAAGGAGAACAAGGAGCAGACAAATCGTGTTGATGCCTAGCAAAATTAAATTTTAAATGAAAGTGAAAAGATCCTGGACTTGTATAATATTTCAGTATGGATAAATCATGCAATTTCCATAATAATAATTAATAAATACCTTTTCCCAGATATTGCCTCGGATATTATTTTGACCTTCCTCCTCATAACGACCATCATCATACACCCAGAAATGAGTATCACGTGGACATTGCACATTTGCAAGCTGAACCCATATACATCATTGTAACATGTTAGGATAAATTGCACATGAACTGAAAACCCAATCAAGCACATAAAAGGTCTTTACAAGGCGAACCATAAGGTCAAAAATACACCAACTTCAATAGATGATGAAGGCAGCGAGACTAACCACTTGAGTCTCTCACATCTGAAAGCAGAAATCCATACTACTCCAACATTTAAGTTATTGGCTGATTGAAATATGTCTTACTTTTAATTCCTTTGTTTACATGCCTTTTTTAGTTATTCATTGATTTGTTTCTAACAACATAAGACTAGAGAGGATGGAGAGAGAAGTTGGATGCAAGGTAAATATAAACAGGTGATAAAACCAAATCTTGCGATGAGTTCCTCTAGCTAATGTGATAGCCTATGGGGCAACCAAATGAGTGTCGCATAATAAAATGAGCAATTAACCGCCAGAACTTGAAAGAATACTAGTGATACAACATGGGAAGTATATTCTAGGAGTAGAAGAACTGAAAACAATTAAGATTTTATAGTATATTCCTCATTGATTATTATTGCATTTTATTATGATTGTAAGACAATTGATTATGTTTCCTTTATAGAGGAAACCCTAGTTTAGACTCTATATAAAGAGGTTATTTGATTGTAATAGACATGCCTTGATGATTGAATAAAACTACAATCTTCCTCTTATTTCTCTTTCATTCTCCTTTGTTTCTTTTTTTCTTAATAGTCCTTTTGTTCCTTGCATTCATCATCAGTTTGGTATCAAAGCCTGACACTCTTCCCTGACCAAAGTGTTTCTCTCAAATGACTTTTACGAAAGATTTTTTTCAGCAACAGCCATTGAAACACATATACATAACCACACCATTGACCCGCCACCTACAAAAATCCATCATCCCTACAGCAACCAACCACCAAGACCCTCTTCAAGGTCAACAACAGCCATCTTGTTCTCTTGTTTTATTTTTCTTTGCTAGTTATAGTTAAAATAATAATAATAGATATTGTTTCACGGCTATTTTCTTTTTTACTTGTTTGATATCTCTTGTTCCCTCCCCAAAAAAAGGGGGGTGGACATTGAAAAAATTGAATTGCAGTCAGTTTGTTAAGCCCAATTCAAGAGAGCTATGTTATTGTTGCTCTTACATAAGAGGGTTGGCCTTTCAAGCCCATCTTCGAAGCCCAAATAGAAAGAAGCAATAACCCAGCCCACCAACAGACACGTAACATTCCCTGCCCAAACCTAATCACAACCTACAAGCATCTTCTACATTCTATTTCCAATCGCACCATCGTCCACCCACAGTGCCGCCAGTATCCCCTTATTCTCCCGCCTTCCATACCCACATAACAGATGCCCAACCCACCCACCATCCTTCCCTGCTGCTGAAACATGGCACAAACAATCTCACAGTCACCTTATTCCTTGAAGGATGGACAGAGTTCAACACTACAACAGATAATCTGGACAGATATGATAATATTCAACTTCTAATTACAAAACATATAACTTAAATTGTTTGATGGAAAGGACACAAACAACTCAATCGCGTAGTAATGCACAGTAATCCACATGAAAGAATTTAAAGTGATTATGAATCTCAAGCTACATACTTTCCATGTAATCAGGAAGGATTACAGCCCCCAATTTCTAGGAAAATGTGACCTACATATATACACAGACACCCCCATATGTAAAATATCTACAAGACTCGTGCACTTCAATTATGATCACGAAATTATGAACCAACCTTCAGTACTCTCAGTTCAAGTTTTGTGATTTCTCGGCCATTGATGCAAACCTCAGTATTGCCATTGCTTGCATGACGATTGAGTTTCCCTGTGAAATTTAAGTTTGAACTTATAATTCTATCTGGTTTCTCTCCCTCCTGTCAGATGAACATGTACAAACTGTATTGGCATTTCGTCCTTTTCTGAGAAACATTAACAAAATAAATATCACAGCTGAATACATAGCACTGATAATGAATTACCTTTCCCCAAAAACCAGATTCCTTGTCATACCAGTACCTGCCTGGCTTCAATTTCTTCGGAGGTAAAGGGCATCCAAAAAGTTCTGCCATCTCTTCTGGCTTTAAAGGATATCCATTCACAATTAACTGTTCTGGCCGAAGCTGATTAGCAGAACATTCTTTTTCAGTTTTCATTATGTGTTTGGCTTCTAAAGGACTAAGTAAATGCCACAACAACCTCGAATGTTTCCCCAATTTGAACCGATTTGACTCGTCAATTGGCTCACCAATACAGGTAACACATTTGCGCCCTTCGGGCATGGAACCCATTGCTCTTAGCACACAATTGCTGCAATACTTCACATCACAAACTAGGCAGGATTCCTTGGTTTCCCATTTCCCTTTCCCACATCTATAACAGACTCTTGTTTTTTTCCTCTTCTTTTTCTCTTTGGTCACTCCTATAAACTCAGGAAACAATTGTTTTTCCACATCAACCACCCTTCCTTCGGATCTATCAACGGTATTAAAGGTGACCACTGTGGCTCTCTTTCCTTCACCAGGAGACTCGTTTGGAGCATTATTGCATCGACTGTGCACAGAACCTGGAGAAGCGGAAGGGGAACGTGACGAAGATTCGGGGTTTTGCAAGACAGATACCACAGACTCCGAACTTCCTGATATTCTAGGACTTTGATTAGGTGGACTGGCGACACTTGCAATCCGAGACACTGGCAAAGGAATCGGTTCAATTACGGGGCCTGCATCGCGGGCAAATGATCTTCTAGATTCTGAAACGGGTTCGGCAGTTGGAATCCCATTCGAGTTCCTGTCAAGGGGTTCTACTCGCGGAACCTCATAAGAAACAGGGGGCCCCTTATATTCCAGAGCTATGGAGTAATCCAAGTTATCATCATCCGGAATGGGAGCTCCGGGAGGAAGCATCTTTCTCACCATCTCCCTCCAACGCTCTTCCCCATTTTTCTCCATCTTTCCTCGCACCAAATAACCAATCTCAATTTTTCAATCTATGGTAAATCCTCGACAATTTAAAATTCACACGTCAATTTCACAATAATCTAATAAAAATTAGCAATAGAGGAGCAGCTGCATAAATGGGTTGTTACGCAACTTTGTAAAACCTAAAAAAATCGAAGCGCCACGAAAAACCCATCAAAATTCCAACAATGAAATCTCTTCAACTTAGTGAAACCCCATAAAATTTAACAGTCCAAGCACAAGGAGGTTCGCTAAAGAAATTCAAAAACTAACGCACACATACCTAAAAATCCGAACCTCTTATCTTGAAAAGAAATTTTCAAGATTCTGAATTTTTAAGCTTCAGAGTCAAACTTTCACCAGATAAATCCAAACCCGTCAATTTCAACAGCAAACCATCTCCATAAGTCCACGGTCCATCATATAAACAAAATTATTTATGAAAATAAAGATAAAGATGGGTATAAAGAAATGCACGAAAAGATTGACAACAAGAACTTTACAAAAAGTAAAAAGATCTTTGTCTCTAAGATGTAAAAAAGTCCAACAATAAAAAGTTTTTTCGGTGTTGAACGAGGTTTAGTTAAAAAATGGAAAAGCAATTTTTGAGCTTTAAATCACACACGAGTAAAGATAGTAATCTGCCCTTTTGAAGAAGAACAAGACAATGAAAGGTTGTATACATCCATGTTAGGAAAGGACATGAGACAGTTGAATTGCTGTTGAGAAGAAATGGGTCCATGTGAGTCCAGGGTTCATGATGGGGTGGGGTGGTTGAAAAGTAAAAATTATTGTGTTGGAGAATGTAAGATTGAAAATTAAACAACTTGCATCAAATTAGGCTGGAGGGTAAATTATATTCACTCCATGATTTTTATTTTTTACACCAAGTTTTAATTGCGCTGAAGGTTTCTAATCTATACTCTTCCTAATGATTTTTCTTGTCATTCTTATCTTCAAATTTTATATTAGTTAACACATTTATATTCGATAATAGTTTTATGTTCAAAAGTCAGTTGATATAGATATAGTATAAAACAACTTATATTTCAATCATATATTTAAAAAATAAAAAGCGGGAAAAATATTTTTTTCCCTCATTTCAAACATGAAATCAAAAAAAAAAAAATGATATAAATCATCATCAATGGCGATACGTACTAATTAATGGAAAACTGAAGATAAGAATTTGACGAAAATAAAATTGAAGTAAATAATTGTTATAATGAGTAAAGATTGATGAGTTTCACTGCAATTAAAATGTGGTGTATCAAATAAAAATTGTAGTGATAATACAATTACCTCTAAGCTAATTTATGAGTCACGCACCATAATTGTTACTCTTTTTTAAGTTATCTACTTTTAAAAATAAAATTAAAAAAGCTAAGCAACTTTTAAACATGACCAAGCAAGTGAATTCCACACTCACTCGATCATGAAATACCCTCATCTACAACACACTAGTCAAAACTAAAAAGAAATTGAGTTGCTAAGTTCGACACTTCAAATTTTAGAATTAAGATTTAGATAGTTTTGACATGGATATTGGTTCTAGCTACGAAATAGCATAAATAATTTTTTGTTAATAACCCATATTCAGAATAATCAACATTTTAGTTATTTAAAAAAGTTATATATATATATATATATATATATATATATATATATATATATATATATATATATATATTTGAAAACAAAACAAGAAAACTTATGGAGGGATAAGTCCCATATCGAATAATCATAAAATAAACAACCAACGTATATAAAAGTTTGAACTACAATCCTTAATAATGTTGATATTTTAAAATAAAATCAAAAGTCCTATTACGATATCATTACCGTATTAAACGTAAATAAACAATTCAGTCAAATCAAGATTCAAATATGACATACGATATTATGGTTCATTTAATAGGATATATGATAGGCTGACGCCTAGTTGATTTTCAACACCATTGATAATAAATAGCTTTATTCTTTTAATTTTGCATTAGGATGCTTGATTGATCCACAAATTTTCATATAAGAATCGGCGTTTACATAATATCATTAGAGTTAATAAAATTGAATAATGCTAAGTGTACATTGTGTGTATTACATTTTTGTGTACATTGTGTGGAAGTTTAAAAAGTGTTTGACAAGAAAGTGTATTTTTTCAAAAAAAATGTGCAATCATGCCTGACTAAGTGACACAATATCAAAAATGATATAAAAAAGATGCAAATATAGCATGATTAATAAAAGTTTAAATGGCTTGAATGGGGGCACTGCAAGCTCTCCACCTAACAAAGCATCTTGATATGCATTTATTACATCCTCACATTAATGCAAATGATACATGGTTTGAGACCTCTATTCTAAAAAATGCGCCTAGACGCGAAGCGGGATGAAAATTCATCGCTTTGAGGTTAAGCGGTAATTAAGTGGTCAACGGACAACGTTGACCGCTTAATGCGCATCTAAGCGTGACTAGGCGTGCTTTCCCTTTGGAGACCCAATTTTTCCTGCCTAGACGTGTTGTACATGACTCATTTCTTTTGGCCAATGAATAATTACTTAAATATGCTATACTCCATTAAATGTACCTTTCTTTTTTTTTTTTTTTTTGTTTTTTGTTTTTTGTTTATAGATGAAGAAGAAGACATTAAATTAGAGTCCGATAAAGAGTTAGATTAGATAAGATTTAAGCTACAAGTTATCTACGTTATGTAATTATGATTTTGAAACTTATATTTATGAAGAAATTATTAAGTAAATGCAGTATTTTATAATTTTAGATGTTTGGTATGTATTATTTGAATTGTTGAATTTTTTTACAATGATTAAAAATTTTAAATAAAAAAAAACGTTTTTTTACATTTAAATTTCGCCTAGGCTCCTAAAGCTTAAAGTTTGGCCTCCACGCCTAGCCACGCTTTACGCTTTTTAGAACACAGACACATACCAATAATTTGCCATATTTTTAAATGAAATAATATTATTTAGTACCAGTAATGTTAGAGTGTCGGTTTAGGTGTAAGTTTAAAATAAGTCATAATAAATGAGTTATACATTCTTTTATTTAATTGAGAGTAGTATTAAATATCAGTGGTGCTAAATAACATTATTCTTTTTAAAACCAACTCGAGAGGGATAAATGATAGAGAGTCAAATGGTCGAACTGATAGTTCAAAAAATTGTTTATTAGTCAATATAATGATTGAAATGTAACAAATTTTGATGTTCAATGACCCTTTTGTAAAAATAATTTAACAATGACCATCAACAAGAAATTTCGTTAAAATTCAATAATATCCAGTGTTTGAATTGGATATATTAGACAAATTAAAAAAGACTAATGAGATAAACATTACAAAATTATTCAAAGTACAACTCAATCTAGGGATACGAAATGAGACGAGCCGCTTGACGGCTCATTGCCAAGGCAAACTATGGGCACGAGCGAGCAGCAAAACATTCGTCGAGCCACTCTTTGGCTTTCACGAATCGACATTCCATGGGGGCGAGCCGAGCCATACTACAGTGACGCAAGTCGCCTCACACTCGACTTGTCCCACAGGCAAGAGCGAGTCGACTAGCGTGACAGACAAGTTGGACCGTCCATTTAACACTCCTTACTCTACAAAGTGGAACTAATATCCCAAAAAAAAGTGAGAGTAATAAATAGGGTAAGAAAAGTTGAATGTTTAATTGCAATAGTACATAGTTCTGTCCGTAGAAAAAGGGTTTGGTCTACAGTTATTAAATGTTCCATTAATGGATACTTGCAATTATAGAGGACCACATAAGAAAGGACATATGGGACCACCATTGAATTGCACTAGCTAGAGCAGCATCAATAATAAATTGTACAGTTTGATGGATGATATAGTCATCCACTATCCAGTCAATTTTTTAGTGTACAATATAGAGTATTGTAAATGAGATAAGATTATCTTCACAACTATGTCGCACTGGCATATTTTGTGTTAAGATTAGTGGCTAAAATATACAAGATTTTTATATTCCACAATCTTGTTCACTAACGTGTTTAGAGCATAGTGTAATTGCGAATGAATTTTCATCTTTCACAATATTGTTCACTGCTTTCTTGTCCCATATAACAAGTAACCATGTCGTTTTCGCTTTGTCTGTGTCTGGATTTCATGGATTCTTAAAAGACTTACTTTGCTTTTGATGACCAACTTCTCTTGAAAGAGGATTGGGTGAAAAAGAGTAATGATCTTTAATCCCATTGAATTTGAACGACTCATTTAATTCCACATTTCATTTAACATATCATCTAGTGCTATTTAGGGTTGCAACGCCTGGGGCTATATATCATTATTATGGGTGAAAATAGTGTTATTTGATCAACTGCTTTTTGGATGTAGTAAAATATTTGAAGTTTGTTTCTTTCTTTTTGTTTTCTTTTGACGATGGATTGTGCAAATTGATTATTTTATGTAGAGTGATGGAAAACTTAAACAAAGTGCTTTGACAAGAAGTGTCAAAATTTTGTTAAGTTGTCCACATCTGATTATGTGAAAGGCACCGCCGCACGGGCCATCCATGCCTTGCCTTCGAGAGAAAGAGTGTGGAGAGAAGCAAGAAAGAGAGAAAATAAGTTGAGTGCTCATTTCTTAAATAATATTTCAAGTGGTTAGTGTCTTTGGTGCGTATTCAAAATTGTGTAAAAGTTATTTATATTAATAAAATTATTTTCGTTTGGAGTTTAAACTCGTCAATTTGTTATCAGAGCTAGGTGGTCAGGGATGGACTTTTGGGCTTCTTGAGATCGTGCACAAATTTGCATGGAGTCGTATCTCCAAGGGCAAGAATTGTGGGAATTAGTTGTTGAAAGTGACGTGATACCACCAAAGATGTCGGAGCTCTCAAGAAGTGGAGAATTAAAGCGGGCAAGGCTATGTTCATTATAAAGACAACAATTGAGGAAGAGTTAATAGAGCATATAAGGGATAAGAACGTACCAAAGGAAGCCTGAAACACTATAACCGCACTATTTTCAAAGAAAAATGATCTGAGGTCTTCTAGAAAATGAGCTACTCTCGATCACTATAGGAGAACAAACGGTAAGTCAATATTTTAATAAAGTTAAATCTCTTTGTCGTGAAATTTCAGAATTAGATTTTTTAAGTAAGATTTTGGAGTCTAGAATGAGAAGAA
The DNA here is from genome assembly GCA_019097785.1 of Fraxinus excelsior. Lineage (NCBI taxonomy): Eukaryota > Viridiplantae > Streptophyta > Magnoliopsida > Lamiales > Oleaceae > Fraxinus > Fraxinus excelsior. The sequence continues at coordinate 16,609,845 of CM032631.1, read as the reverse complement.
TAATTATACATGGTCTGAGACCCGAATTTAGAGGTTTCATTGTCGCAATACAAGGTTGGCCAAAGCTACCTTTATTAGTAAATCTTAAAAATTTGTTGGCCGACCAAGAAGCGTTGACTAAACTAATGTTAGATGTCTCAATAAATAAAGAAGATGAAGAAGCACTTATAGTTATAAAAGAAGAAGGCGACCCTATCAACAAAATAATAAAGAACTAAAAGAAAATAAACATGAAGAATTTATGTGACAAGGGGAGCCAAACAAAGTTGCGACAAGAGATGTCAGTCGTTTAAAGGATTTCAACGAATTAATAGTTCGTGTTTTGTTTGTGGCGAACGATACCATTATGCTAGAGATTGTCGATTCAAAAAAAATTAGCAAAAGGTAATACGGCAACCTCTAATGATCAATAAAACTAAAATAGTGAAGAAGAATAGGATGTTGTAGCATCGCTTGCACTAACGAAGCAGACTCAAGGAAATGTATATAGTACAGACCATGAGGAAGAATCGGCACTAGTGGTGATGCTCCATGGACGAATAAATTATGAAAGTGATTAGATCGTCGACTCTGGGTGTTCCAAACTTATGACAGGCAATAAAGAGAAGCTGCAAAATACAACGGAGTACAAAAGAGGTCGAATGTTGGTAACTGCCAACAAATCAAGATTGCCAATAGCTCACATTGGTAAGACAATTATCTCGTTTCGTTTTAGTCATAATCATGTGCAGTTACAAGACCTCTATCACGTCCCAGGAATGAAAAAAAAAATCCTAGCAGTGGCGTACCTAACGCCATCAGGTAACTATGTTCAATTTAGGCCAAAAGATGTCAAGGTGTATCAAAATATAAAAATTTCGGGTACACCAATAATAGAAGGACGAAGATTAGAGTCCATCTACGTAATGATACCAGAGTCTGCATAGTAGATAAAAATTGGAAGAATGAAACAACAAATTTATGACATGTAAGTTATCATAACCTGAAGGTAATGATAAAGAAGTCGATGCTCAAAGGTCTCCCTCAACTCGAGATCAAAGATGACATGGTGACATTCATCGATGACTTCTCAAGGTCGTTTGGGTTTTCTTTATGAAAGAAAAGTCTGAGACAATTATAAAGTTTAAGGAGTTTAAAGAAAAAGTAGAAGAATAAGTCCAAAATAAGATTTGATTCCTACGCACGAATAATGTGGGAGAGTATACATTAGGAAAATTCTCTCAGTACTTAAGAGAACATAAGATACACCATCAATTGACATGTCTAAACACGCAACAATAAAATGGTATAGCAGAAAGACAGAATCGACACATTATAGAAACGTGTCGAAATATGTTACACGTAAAGAATGTGCCGGAGGTTTTGGGCAGAGTGCATGAGGAGAGCAACACATGTGATCAACAGGCTACCACAACCAAAGCTGGGTTTCACGTCACCATTTGAGAAAATTTTAAAAATGAAGCCAACAATAAGTCACTTTTGTGTCTTTAGATGCATATGTTATGTGTTTATGTCTGATCACTTAAGGAGAAAGTTTGATAAAAAGGCAATCGAATGTATATTTGTGGGATATGACAATCAAAGAAAAGGATGGAGATACTGCAACCCACAACAGATCATTGTTATACATCAATGAAAGCGGTATTTGACAAAATATCTGTTGACCTATAATTCAATATAGCTCCACTTGTTTTGATTATAACAAACAATACACTTGTATTTCTAAGAAGTTTTGTTTCTTGAATTTTTCATGAATAAATCTTCTTAAGCATTCAAAGGCTCAAATCGTCATACGTTGAAGAACAAACAATCAAAAGAGATTCAAAAAGAACAAGAACTTTGAAGATTAGAGTTTAAGAAGTTTTTTTTTTTATTAAACTTCAATTTATATGTAAAGGTATTAACTCATCGATTTTTAGCAAGTACATAAAGCTCAAACTATTTTTTCATATACACCACTTGCATAAAATGTTTTTGATATAAAAATGATTTTGGAAAAATGAACATTTTTTATATAGAAAATCAAATTTCAAAAATCTATATACTTTGATCAATCGAAGTATAAACCGGTTGACCGATCTACTCGACCGGAGTGTCATCCAAAACTCCAACTGTTTTAATTTTACAACGGCTATATTTACACTTCGGTCGATCGAAATTAATCAACCGAAACTTCCTGATTTCCAATCTTTTGATCCCTAAGTAGTCATCTCTTTTCATTCAATTCTAACAACTTACAAGAACAATTAAGAGAGCATATTTATTGAAAATTATTGAGCTTGCTTGATTTTACATCATATTTCATTTATTACAAAGAATTTCTTGATTGATCAACATAATCTCATCTATCTCATCAAGAATTCTATTTTGCAAAAAAATTTACTCAATCTCATATATTCTTTATTCTTGATAGAAGTTTTTTTTTCCAACACTTATATTGAAATGAAAATCTTTTTTCATACTTAACTTGTATTATTTGTTAAGAGGGGTCATAAGGTTGAAAACTTTGATACAAAATACAAATTATTTTCATTATCCATCATTAATCAAAGTTTACATCATAAACATTTGAGCTTTATTATTTGCTATTTATTGAAGTGTTAACATAACTTTCTAATACTTGATTTGATTATATCATTTGTTAAGAGAGTTCTTTCTATTGTAAAATTATCACTTACATTTTGGTGGTTTCGAGATCCTTTTGAAAACTCAATTGTTATTAAGGATATGTGCTCCTTATTGTAAGTCACCTAAGAATAAGTGTTCATTGTTGTAAGTCACTTAAATATAAATGCTTCTTGTTGTAAGTCACTTAAGGATCAGTACTCCTTGTTTGTAAGTTACCATTATAGTACATTTGGTCTTGCTCGTGACGGAGAGTTTGGTACCGGGGACGTAGAACACACTGTGTATCGAACCTCATTAAATTCGCTTGTTATCTTTACATTATTACACTTTACTTTAAATTGATATTTATATTATGTTATATCCATGTTCGAATTAAGTTATCGAATTTGCATATTTACTTCTCGTATTACACTTTGCATTTATATTTTGTGTATTAAATAAGTTTGAGACTAATTGTCGAAAAAGTTTCAAAAATCAATTCGGCCCCTCTTGGTTAAGAATTTGGTTAGTTATTCTTAGGTTATCAGCATCTTCATGGTGGACACCATAGAAGGTGAAGCTACCAAAATCAAAGGAAATAGACCACAAATTACAAGAGGAGATCACAGAAGCACAACTAAGTCTTGAGGAAACAAAAGATGCACAAGAATCAAGTGACGATGAGTCTACTTGATACAATACAAAATCCTTGGCAAACATGTAACGGCCCAAAATTCATACATCTTGAAGTGTTACAAAAAAATATTTCATTTACTTCAAATATGGAACGATAAAATTCTTTCATAAACAAAATATTGGAACATCCATAAATTTAAATTTGAATCATAAAATCGTGTCTTTAAAAGAATTTAAATATTCTCAACTAATAAATTCAATATGAATATTGTTGAACAAAAACAAACTACTAAATTTAAAGGCAGTAAAACTTAATATTTTCGTATGTCAAAATCTTTTGATAGTCTGCTGCATATCCCGCCACAGCTTCAATCGACTTGAACTAGCTTGTAAAAAATTGTAAGAGTGAGTATTTAAAAAAACATCCAATAAGATACGTACAGTTTCCATACGCAATTATATAACAATAATATAGACAATTCATACCACATTACTCTTTATAGAGTATATCAATGACCAAGTGAGATACCCATCATTTCTCATTTTGAATTCCCGAAGGAGAAAACATTTCATTACAAAGAACCCAAAATAGTTCACATTCTGTTAGGTCGAACCCATAGGTCAACTGGCAATTCATACATAAATTATTGAACATAAAAGTATAAGGAAACATACCACTTGCACAAAAAGTATCTTACCTTGATTGATCAAACGAGCTTTTGAAAAAAATATACTAGAAATTTACTGATGCTTTATATGAAAGCTGCCGTGTAAAAAAATTTTGGTGTGAATTGTGGGACAATTGCACATTATTTATAGTTGAAAATTTTAGTTGTTGAGTCATTGTACAATTGTGATGGAAAATCGTGTTTATCACATTTGATAAAAATTGAATTTCTAGTAAACAAATCACAAGGTGGTATGTGTACAAAATACTTGTCACAACAAAGAGGTGGTTATAATTCTAATATGTAACAGTAATGGCAACATGACTTTTAATAGAATTCTAACAAAAACAAAAATAATAATTATCCCACATCCATTCACATGGCTATCATCATCCCAATTTACTTTGATTTAAAAATAAAGAAATAAATAAATTACAATTTCTTTGAACTTCAATATGTTGAGACTAACTTATCCGAATTAGCTTTTTCTCGAGCCTAATTTACATGATTAATTACGAGCTATTCAATGAGACACATGTTGATATACTTTTTGTCGCTTTAACTATATCTAAATATTTAGCCCAAAATTTGAAGTTAATACATATATCACTCTAGTCTCTCAACTTTTCAAAATAATAAAAATATAATATATAGAACAAATAAATTTTTATTCTAAAATTTTCGAGGTGTTACAAGACAAGTGTGCATCAGACAACACCAAGAGAGATAAGACTAAGTCAACAAAAGAAGGTTGAGGTAAGAAGTAAAAACAAGTCCACAACCACAATTGAGAAAATCAACTAGACAAAGAAAATCAAATCCCAAGTATGCTAATGCAGCAGTAGAAGAAGACGATAGTACCAAAGAGTTAGAGACCTTTGAAGAAGCAATCCCCCACAAGGAGTAGAGAAAGGCAATGGAAGAAGAGTTCATGGCTCTAAAGCAAAATGAGGTTTGGGATTCGATGCTAATACCTAATGGAGTAAAGCCTATATCCTGCAAACGAATATACAAAGTAAAGAGACATCCAGACAGATCAATCAAAAATACAAAGCTTGGCTAGTAGCTCGTGAATTATCGCAGTAATATGGTATGGACTATGATGAAACGTTTAGTCCAGTGGCAAAGATCACTATAGTACGAATACTCATAGTATTAGCAGCAAACAAGTCCTGGAAGCTGTGGATATGGATGTGAAAAATGTGTTTCTCCATGAAGAATTTGATCGAGACATATATATGGAACAACTAAAGGGATTCAAGAATAAACAAAAGTCATGATATGTTTGCAAGCTAAAGAAAGCTCTCTATAGATTAAAGCATGCACCACGAGCATGGTACGGTAAAATAGCCGAACTCTTAGTTCAAAGCGGATACTTGGTAGCACCAGTAGATTCAAGCTTATTCATTAAATCACGGAGTAAAAACTAACAATAGTGCTAGTGTACATGGATGATCTCATCAGCACTGGAGACAACAAAAATGAAGTCCAACGAACCAGAATAAATCTATCAATGAGATTTCAAATGAAAAAGCTTGGAGGGCTAAATCATTTTCTGGGACTTGAGATGGAAAGAACAAAAGAACGGTTATTATTGTGCCATAATAAATATGCAGAGATTTTTTACAAAAGTTTGGTATGATCGATTGCAAACCAATATCGACACCAATCAAGATTAACTCCAAGCTATGTGCAGATGAAGGCAATGATTTGAATAATGCAATCATGTATCGATAGATGGCGGGGAGCCAAAAATACTTGACGCCGACACGATCTGACATCACAAAGAAGCCACACTTTGAAGTAGTATGCCGAATTTTAAGGTATGTAAAAGGAATAATTGATTATAGACTCTTTTACAATAAGAATAAAGATTGCAAAGTCGTTGACTATTGTGATGCGGACTATGCTGGTATCGAGATACACGAAGATCAACGACTGGGTACGTGTTTAACCTAGAATCAACTGCAGTTTCATGGTGCAATAAGAGACAACCAACCATGTCTTTGTGAACTGCAGAGATGGAATATATAGCAACAACAATGGTAACTTAAGAGAGTACATTGCTAACACAATTAATGAAGAATCTACATCAACCAGTAAGTTTCGCAGTAGAACTATATCGTGATTATCAATCAACTATTCGTATAACAGAAATTCAGTATGCCACACAAGAACGAAGCACGTTAAAGTGCATATCACTTCGTCAAAGAAAAAATGCTTAAAGGGAAGATCAACTTGAAACATATCAATACTGAAGAACAAGTTGCAGACATTTTAACGAAAGGACTCAATGCTTCATATTTCGAAGAATTTCAAATACATCTGGGTATAATGAGAAGAGAAGAATTGAATTTAAAAAAACGGCGTTGAAGGGGAGAATTGAAAATGCAACACCGCCATTTACACAAAATTCTAGAGAAATTGTGAACGGCGGCCAAGTCGAGAAGAAACCATTTTGATAAATTTCATATCACCACCACCAATCTAGATGAATTTGGAAACTTCATTTTTGTCGACATTTGCAGAAAATTCTGGAGACTTTCATTACCTGCTGGAACTAGAATTTAACCCCACAATTAAAAAATCTAGAAACTAAAGCCACCGACATTAATACCTATACATACAACGTGGCTGTGTGTGGTCGTGTATTGTGAATTAAGAGTGATGAGAAAAAAAAAGAGTGAGAAATTGTGAGATTAAAGAAAGAGAGAGTGTGGTAGTTATGGGTGTTTAAAAGTCTCGAACCGAACCGAGAGGTTCTTCATAAGTTAAATACCCGAACGGGTACCCGAATCGAGAATCAATTGGTATGGGTCGGGGTCTCAGGTCTAGACCAAGAACTGAAGAACCAAATACGAACCGAAACTAAATAAATTTTTTATTTTTTTATTGAATTAATTATATTATTTTATTTTTTTTAAATAAATTAACAAATTAATTAAATAAATCAGATCATTTCATAATTTTAAGCCTTGTGCCTCAATTTTTTAATATGTATCACCGACATTTTAATATTAATATCTACTTTTTGGTATTTTTATGCATTGAATTAATATTATTCGACAGGTAATTATTTATATATTTTTGAATTGAGCTACGTTAATTTGTAAAAGTTACGAATGAAATGTCATTAGTTATATTTATGTAATGTTGCTGTAAATATTAAAAAATTTAATTATGGTATGAAATCGAAAGGAACCGAACCGAACCCGAACGGTTCCATAATTATATTTGGACCCGAGGAGTCCTTTATTAAATACCCAAAAATTTTAGAACCGAGCAGAACCGAATCAAACAGAACCGAACCGACTCACGGACAACCCTAGTGGTAGTGCATATCTATATATATATAAAGTGGCTATATAACGGAATTTGTTGTTTTAACAGAAAATCTAACGAAATTTACAGATTAGCTGGCGTATAAAAGGAAGAAACGAGGGCGAAGAGAGAGAAACTTTGGACCCATCTCTTTGAAACCCTAGAGCGATTCCCCAACCCTCTGAAACCCTAGAAGCGATCGCTTCGCGAACTCCGTCCGACGACGAACGATGGGTAGCGGTTGGAATCCGTCTCCCGCTACTACTACTACTACTACTACTACTACTCTCTCTCTCTCTACAGTTCCGTTGTGAAATCCCCGAACTCCAAAGGTACGTTACACTTCCATTTGTTTTTGTATCTATACTTTTTTTGTGTGTGAGCTCTTGTATTTTGATCAATTGCTTATGCAAATAAATATGCTAATTGGTTGGGTAACGGTGTTAGTATTTTACAGCGAAAATGTGTAATTTTTTTGTTCAAATTGTAATTTCCAACCAATTTTTTTCCCCCAAAACTGGTTTTATGAATGTGAGATATTACCTTGATTTGCTTGGTTGTTGATTAGTTACTTTAATAGGTGCAAAAATTATGATTCAAGTCAAGGAGGAATTTTGCTCACTGGATTTAACAAAAAGAAGTTGGAACCGCTACATATTCTTCGGTATCAGATAGGAGTGGTGAAACTCTCACCACAAGATCTTCGGTTGATTCTGGGTATGAGGTTAAGTAATTGTTGTAAACCTGTGTTTAATATCTGGGTCTTGGGAGCTTAAAGTCTAAAGATTAAGAAAATTGTCTGAGTTTGAGTTCTTTTTTTTTTTGCAGCCGAATATAGGTCTAACTGACTTTATTCCATCATCTTTCTATTCAGTTATTGTTTAGAAGGTGTTTGACTTCATTGAGCCAAATGTTTTGGAAAGTTAAACTGGTCTTTTTATCCTAAACGGTTAACTGCAAAATTATGTAACTATTCTGCCTGTTGTCGAATTTCAATATGTTGAAATCATCTGTATGGTGCTCTCTAATTAGACTTTTTCCTAATGTATTATGTATGTAAGAGGTAAAAGTAAGCATATCTTCTAGATTGGTGATTTTGGGAGTTATTTACAGTAATTTTCCCTTTTTAGTGCTACAGACATGTATGCTGAATCTATATACATCAACTTTAACATCTTATGCTTTCTTTATTTGTTTTTCCCACGTAGTTTCACGTGTCACAGAAGTTCTGGTCGAACAAGACGCGCTTCACAGGTAGGCTGGACAGAAGAATAGGTTTGGAACTAGACTTCCAACTTTGACTGTAATGCAATGTTGGTTTAGCATAATGAGTCACTCTTTATAGGTTTTCATATTATTATTAGATTGTAAAGTGAATTTGGCAAAGGAAATGAAAAGAAATTTTGAAACAGTATGAGAAAGAAACAAATGTCTAAAAAATTTAAAATTTGGTCCCAGTTCCCATAAAGTTTCAATTGATCTATTACTACGGTTCTGCAACTAAATCCTTCACTACTCTTGACAGGATAAACTGCTGACTGAGGTGGTACAACGATTCAATGGGAGGAATTGGAAAAAAATAGGTGAGTTTGCATCTTGCTTCTCCATTGCTCCCCTTTGCGTTTAGCGGGCATTCTTTTATGCAGAAAACTTCTATATGTTTTTGCGTTTCATTTTCATTGAGGTCTGAATTTGATGGTTGTTATGAGAACTGTTCAGATGAAACTTGAAAGACTACTTCTGGCGAACAATTCTATTAGCGTGGAACGAATATTTTTAAATTTTAGTAATTGATAGGTAGTTGAGGAAGTCTTCAAACCACGACTGCCCTCAATTCCCAATTATTGATTAGTTAAATTTTCTTTTGAGCAGCTGGATACATATCTGGAAGGACAGATGTTCAGTGCTTGCATCGCTGGCAGAAGGTTCTTAATCCAGAAATTGTGAAAGGCCCCTGGACGAAGGAGGTTCTTTATTCTTTTTTTTATAGAGTTTTTGGCTTCTTAGGAATGATACCAAAGACGCTTTCCGTTAAGTTATTATGCATTTATCATGTCCTCATCATTAATATATAATCACTTCTGACTTCCCCTTGTGTGAACTTCAGGATGATGATCATATAATTGAGTTAGTTGGGAAGTATGGATGTAGGAAAAGGTCCGTTATTGCGAAGTCTTTACCCGGCCGTATGGGCAAGCAATGCCGAGAAATGTTTGGTTATATGTATTTTCTATTAATGGCATGAAGGATAGTATATTGATTTTGTTAACAATCTAATAAAGTTATTTAACAATTGTTCATGATTAAGTGCAAAATTTGATATAATATAATAGTACGAAAACAAAAATTGATTATGATTTAATGTAGAAAACAAAATTCTGGATATAGGCGAAGATAAATGTGATTGAGTTTGTCAAAGTATTTTTTTTTTATCTCAAACAGCTTTCATAAAACTATGAGCGATGTTTATTTATAGGACCATGCTATAGATTTTATTAATGCTCTTTTTTTAATATATCACAATGTGTAATTATTTATCAATTACATAAACATTACATCATTAGTTATTTAGTTAACCAAAAAAATTACATCTTTATTAATAAAAATTTAATACCAAAAAATTTATATGTAAACTAACCAAACGTGCATTGCACGTTACTTAAACCGTGTGTGTGTGGGGGGGGGGGGGGGGGAGAGAAGCAAGAAAGAGATAAAATAAGTTGAGTGCTCATTTCTTAAATAATAGGGATAATTGCAACAATAGTCTCTAACCTTTCAAGTTTTTGCATACTTTACTCTAATTTTCACTTAGTGTCAACTACAATATCTAACCTTTCAAAAATTCGCACATGGGGTTCAAATGGATGGAAACCATCTAACTTGCCATTAGTTGACCAAAAAAATCAAAATTTGATCAATTTTGACCAAATTAAGACCCTACCGAACGGGCACTAAAAAGGGTGAAATGGTACTTTACATTTTCCACATTAAATAATAAAAATAATTAAATAAAAATTGAAAAAATCATCATCTCCCACAGTCACGTTCTTCCACATTCCCCTCTAAACCTCACCTCTATCCCCAAAACCAAAATCACTGTTACCCACCGTCGCCACTGCCCACAACCACTATATTCTCCACTGCCAAATGAAACCCAAAATGAAAATCAAACTCAAACCCAAATTCATCTCGTTGTCAGCCTCAATCATTGCCGCTCTCTCCAAAATTGAACCTCGGATCATTGTTCCTTCCCCGTTTAGTTGTTGCTCTCCATCGTGCCATTGGTCGGAAATCACCCAATCTGACACGTACAAAATCTAGAAGCACGATGGCAACCCCTAGCAATACCTCTCGTCGGCTGCGATGGCCTCAAAATTCAATGTGCCAACCAAAGCTTCATTTTCCTCAATGACATCGATCCCACTCTCGAGATCCCCTTCGCTCCCTCCTGGAAAGGAACCACAATGACAGTTTCTTCCATTTTAAAGTAATTTGGAATTTTCATTTGTTTTGTTCATGTGGTAAATGGGTTGAAGGAATAGCTGTGGTGGTAGGTGGAGTTGGCTATGTCGGTGTAGTCGGTGCGGTGGTAAATCGGATTTGATTTGTGTTATTAAAGTGGTAAATAGAACCACCATCTAGATCTGAAGTGAGATCAAGAGGAATAGTGAAGAAATTGTTGGGAAGTAGTAAAAAATTGCTTTCTCGATCGGACGACGGTGAAGAAATTGGAAAGGAAGACGTCTAGGAGTTGTGGTGGCGGTGGCGGTGGCGGCTGGGCGATTTTCTAGTTTTGGTGAGGTGTGGTGGGTGGGTCGGTGGGTGGAATGGAAAAGAAGGTCAGTTTATATTTAATTATTTTAGTTATTTAACGTGGAATAATGTAAATTATCATTTTGCCCTTTGTACTTTGGTCAAAATTGATCATATTTTGACTTTTTGGTCAACTAATGGCAAGTTGGATGGTTTCCATCCATTTGGACCATATGTGCAAATTTTTGAAAGGTCTGAGGTTGTAGTTGGTACGAAGTAAAAATTAGAGTAAAGTCTGCAAAAAGTTGAAAGGTTAGGGATAGCTGCTACAATTATCCCTAAATAATATTTCAAGTGGTTAGTGTCTTCGGTGTGTATTCAAAATTGTGTAAAAGTGATTTACATCAATAAAATTATTTTCGTTTAAACTCATCATAAGCATCCGAATAGAAGTTATTAGACATGAAGAGTCCGTTTGACTGCAAGGATGAAAAATGGGTGGAAAGAAAATACTTTACAGGGAATTGATTTTCTTAGAAAATGTTTTACTGAGAATTGTAATTAATTGTGTTTGATTGGTATAATTTTTCATACAAAATGTTGAAAATTTGGTGTCCAAGTGATAATTTTTTCTACTATTGAGTCTAAAATTTGTTCTTATTGTCAAAAAAAATTTGGAAAAAAATATTCTGAAAAAAAAAAATTTATCATACCGAATATCATTTGTTTGACTTTATTTTGCATGAAAGTTGTCGATAAAAGTGAATTTTCTTTTACCATTATGTCTAGAATTTGTTCCCATTGAAAAAAAAGGTGGAAAATATTTTCCCACCTATTAGGTGAAAAAATATTTTCCACCATTTGTACATCAAAGGATTGTACCTTAAAAAAGGGAGGAAAACATTTTCCGTGGAAAAATTGGCATATCAAACAATCAAAAAAGTGAAAGTAGGAAAATATTTTTCTACTTCCATGGAAAACTCCGCCAATCAAACGGACCCGAAGTGAAAGCCAAAAAAATTATTTTGTAAAATAGTGTTACAGATAACAACAATAGGCACTGGCCTTAATGTCTGGGAAAGAACTTTTATTTTCCTCACAAAATAGGAATCACTCAAACCTAATACTGTAACTCGTGAAAATAACATTTATGATATGAAATTGAAGTGTTAATTTAGTGTTAGTATTATTCTTAATTTCAAAGAATATGAATTGAAGAAACGGAAGATGTAATTTCTGTTGTTCTTGGGTCATTCTTCTCTAAGCATACTCCATGAGGATCTTCTCTGATTAGCAAGGCAAGAACGTTGAGTGAACTCCAAGTTTTGATCACATTGTTGCTTGAAGCCCCGAGGGTGACAGCAAAGACTGCATCAAATCCACCTGCACCAGGCACACCAGCCAACAGAACACCTTCCATGCTCATTGTGGTGTCCAGAAGCTGGGTTTGTGATTCCGGCTCTATCTGCAAATGGCAGTCACAGTACAGAAAAATGATAAGGGAGGTAGCACAGGACACTGACAAACAGGATTTTTAGTGCATGTCTGGTACGCAATGTGGAAAGAACTATGCAGTACAATGAACGATATTTTTTTTTCTACATTAATATTGTCTAGTGTTGTCAAATTGTCCCTACTAAACATGCCCTTGTGATTTTGTAAAGTATCGTAGCATTAGAAAGATATGGCTGTGATTTACAATTAGCACTTCTCTCTTTTTCTATGGGAATGCCCTATGGGATTGGAGCCGGGAGGATAATTCAACCTTGCACAATGCACATACATACCCTATCTCTTACAACAAGTGGGGATAAGAACAGGAAGCACATTGAGAAACAAAATGCATGGGAACTCGTAGAATAGGGATTAGGATTTAATGGATATGAGCTTTAACATCTTGCCCTCACGAAACCAGAAAACAACATCAGACAACAACATCATGGCTGTGATTTACAATTAGCACTTCTCTCTTTTTCTATGGGAATGCCCTATGGGATTGGAGCCGGGAGGATAATTCAACCTTGCACGATGCACATACATACCCTATCTCCTACAATAAGTGGGGATAAGAACAGGAAGGACATTGAGAAACAAAATGCATGGGAACTCGTAGAATAGGGATTAGGATTTAATGGATATGAGCTTTAACATCTTGCCCTCACGAAACCAGAAAACAACATCATGGCTACCTGGATGCATTAAATTGAAATACCAGTTTCTTCTTTCACAGAAAACAGCTACAAAGCAGAATTAGTTGTCATAAATTATCAACGGATGGACAGGTTCACCTCAGAACAACAGATTTTAATTTATTTTTTTTAAATGTTCAACACATAAAAAATGATGCGGAAGTTTCAAATGCAGAAAATCTATGCACCAATAAGAAAGGACAATTAACATAAACCAGAGAAAAATGGAGACGTGGGCGAGCGCTCACACAAAAATAAATAAATAAATAAATAAAAGTTCCACTTGAATACTCACAGGAATTCCGGCAGCTTCTCCCATCTTGCGCATGCTATACCGGATTGCAAGCATCGCATCTCTAGCTCCTAACAATGCTCTAACAACTTCTACTTGGCCTGGCTCACTGGCCCTCTCATTCCACTGTTAATCAACAAAAGAACCATTTAAAAATCCAAAATATACATGAGGATGTCTGTGCCAAAATCAGAATGGAAAGGTCAAAAGTGTTGAAGTGTGAAAGTGCGCGCTTGAGTGAACGTGAGTGTGTGCATGAGAGCGAGAGAGAAGAAAGGTTAGAGTGTGATAAGCCCATCATCATAACTTGATTAGCTAATTCACAAGGGATGTAGTTCTATACTTCATTGCACCAGATGTTTATGAGACGCAAATTCACACCCTACGAAAGTTTCTGGTTTGAGACATCCAAAAATGTGCAAGTGGTGTAATATCTAAGCAGAGGTTGAGACAGGCTGTCTTTAGCCCAGATGCATAATCTCTGTTACTGGGAAATGAGCGTTGTTTTAACCTTCAGATAACATTTTCAGATGCGTCTACTTAGAAAAGTGCTTATAGAGAGATAGAACCATTCATTTGCAAGGGTATGCCCCCATTATGTTCTACGGTATTTCTTATTTTCTGTTAAGAAAATCTGAATGCTTAGTTAAATACTTGCCCAACCAATGAAAAGAAAGGAATAAATAAAAAGAAGGAAAGATAGTCCTATCAAAATTTTCAGTTTACAACTAGCAATCTTCTATTTACACAAATTCATTGTACTCTATCCTGACTCCTTCTGTATCCTTCAAATGGACAGAGATTCTCTAACATTATCCTTCAAATAAATAAAAAACCAAATAAATTGAGCTTTCCTTAAGCTGTATCTAATAAGGATCATATCAGATACTACTAGCGGATTTCAAGCACTGAAGGTTTAATTAGCAAGATATTTGTATATGTAGATGGCTGAAGAATCAAGAAGGAAGTTCTGTTACAATATCTTCATTAATCATAGATGTTTCTATAGCAAGTGTTCCTTGAGACTTCTGTTTACATAGCAGAAAATGTACATTACATAAACACATACCTAGGTAGCAAGTGTTCCCATTATAGCTAAGGAAGTGTATATTAAAAAAGATAGTAATTACTATAGCATCCTCTGCCTCGTAGCTTTAATAAATGAACTTATGATACCTTCTCGGGGGTAAGATTGCTGCAGCTATTGATGACACTTGTATAAACATCACTAATTTTCTCTGCCAATTTGCTCAAGGTGTTGAGGTGCATTTCAAGTGTATAATTTGCTTCTGACAACTTCTTCCATGTTTCTAGAGAGTTTTCAGGATCAGATTTTTGCCACTTCTTTACAGCACCAACCATTGATGGCGTTGATGACCCTCCAGTTCCCGGTTCTCCAAGTAACTGCATGTATATCATGATTAATTGAAGGCACTTTTAAAAGAGAAAATGAACAAAGATTCAAATAATGCATACTCCAGTTCCTTGTAATACGACCAAGTGTTTGTACTGTCCACCTATTAAAATATGATGCAAGATGTGCCAGAGAGAGAGAGAGAGAGAGTGGCAAGTGAAATTTTGGAGGATCGTCACCTTCAGGGTAATTGGGGGCACAAGCTCAATAACCTTTGGAAGTTAAAAACTTTAGTTCATACTATTTGGTGCACAAGTTCCACTTTTAAGCTGATCACTTCTGGATAACTTGCAGTCCTATCTTCTCCCAGTTGGGGCAGAAGGGATGTTCCTGCAGAAGGCTCATAATCCTAGCTAAATCTAAGTATGGATATGGAGTGAGCAATGACATTCACCTCTTAACAGATGCAAAGACAAGAAGCATATCTGGTCATTAAATTGCGGGATGTTTATTTCATGTTGTGACTGTGTCCAGTGTCATTTTCCTATATAGCTTAGGCTTTTGGAGATGTAAGGAGGACATTGTTGTTTCTAGATCCACAACCACCCAAGTTATTTTTAAATCTGATTCAATAATTATTTCGATTCCATTCCTGTTCTTCTCTTTGCCCCCATTTGATCTTTTGTATGCAAGGATATTCACTTTCCTCCTACGGAATCACAGCAACTAATTCTATGGACTTTCTGCAGGTGTCCCAATATTCCAATTTCCTATCTTAATTCTATTAACTGGACTATCCTTTTTCCCTGCTTCCATCCATTAGATTGCTGGATGTCTGATTCGTTTTATGTGATGTCCAACGTCGTTTTTCTTTATGGCTTAGTCTTTCCTTTTTTGAGGAAAAGTAAGAAGCACATTGTTGTTGCTAGATCCACTGTTGGATAATAGTCCAAAGCTATGGCTTACAACACGACTACATTTGTTTCAAGAACATTTTACAGAAAATCAGGTTTGAGCATTCTCAAGGAACAGAGGGACAGAGATTACGTGGAAACCTGGCAGTACCCCACATATCCTTTAACCCTGTGTACTGAGAGGATGAAGCATATTGAATTGATTATCACTCGAACAAGAAAACATTTTATATAGATAACTTATTGATCCCATGTTAAGTAGGAAGATGAACAAGCTTATATATTTATCTAGGCTTTGGGTGGTTCAAGAGGTTCATTACAATGTTTAATGAGTTGAGAGCATATAATATACGTGCTTCAAGTTTGAGGGAGAATAATATAGTAAATACTAAATACCTGCTTAATATTTATTTACAAATACTAGGTCAAAGCTGGTATTGTAAGACTGACACGTTCTTCCAAATCGATTATTGTCTAGTTATATTGGTTGAAGATAATATTTAAATGATATAAACGTGGCCCTATCTTTCAGTTTAAGTATTCAGATCAAGTGATTCAGCATGGTATCAAAGCCGCAAAGATCATGGATTCAAGTCTTGCAGCCACCCATTTAAATTAAATTATCCACGTGTTAGGTCTTGATAGGAAAAAAATTCACACAGGCGTGTTGAAGAAAATATTAAAATGATATAAATGTGTCATATGTAATAGCTTAAACTTTTAGATCAACTGGTTCATATTTAACACAATCAACTATACATATCTAGCTAAAAGGAGGAAGTGCAGATAGTACACTGCAACTGCTGACCTTTAACTAAGCATGACACAACATTTCATCTCGAAGGTTCATCACAGTCACAAGTTATAAAAGCCAAATACTGTCTACAAAAGAATATCCCAACCAGCAAATAGAAATATATGATCAGAGATCAAATCTTGAAGTCAATGTTCAAGAAGTTTATATAAGTGGCAGCAACAAAGGTCGTGGTTGATGACAGAAGTTCATATTTGTGCTTCATGTGCATACCAAATAATGAAACTGATAGACATAGAAATGGTATTATACTACAAATTTAAGAGTAACTTGTAAACCAAAAATAATTGTGAGCATCTCGAAACAGACATTTTAAAATAGCATTACATGGAATGTTTGCGGGACTTACAAGAGTCATCATGGGAGGCAGTGAAAATTTAGTTCTCTCATGATCCCAGTTGGCTTTTAGGACATTGTTGATGGCCTCTTCTATTATCATCCCTCCCTGAAACAATGATAAAAACAAGAGCTAAAGACAGTTCATGATTTTTTTTATTTCTTTATTCTTTGGATTTCATTTTACAGTAGAGTATGTTATTATGTCATGACTAAATGGACTCCTGGTCTATCTCACTGAGAAATCCGAACATGAATAGGCACCCCTTTATCTATCAACAACCCTTAGCCCCTGAATACATGATACCATCACTATGTAATCCCTACGGGGTGGAATGATAAAAAACTGGCATGACCCTTATGGAAATAAGCTTGAATTGATGTCAGCAAAGAAAGGACATAACATGTTTGCAAGATGAAATCCAATTGGCATTTTTTTAAGTGCCCTTTGTCAACATTCAAAAAAATGATCTTGGTCATGTGCTGTATAGAATCCATTCCAAAAATATATTAAAACTGTTTTACGAGTCAGGACGCTAATGAAGAACCTGTTAATCAATTGCTAGCATTATTTTTCAAATGCGGTCATTTCATGCGAAATTAACCTTCCTTATGAATGCCAATAGTGGCTCTTTGCTGGACCTAGATATGATGCATCCTAGCACAACAATGGACACAACCCAGTTTCGTATTCATCCCCTTGAGGTACTGGCCACTTGACTTTTCTTTTTCAATCGTAGTCGTCAAATTCAAAGATTTTCCCCCCTCACACTGGTTAACTACAATCAATCATACCCTAGAAATTTGTAATGAGCTATTCAACTCAATGGTCTGTTGATTCTCACTCTATCACTTCTTTTTAATTGTTCAGCAAATGTCAGCATTACAACATAGGACTGCATAGGTAAGGAAACAAAGCACTTAGTGCACTTGCGCAATTGTTGAAACCTTCTTTAGTGGAATCAACCACCAAAATACAGACAAAACCTTGGTCTTTCCATGTGATTGAGAGCCCTTTCGTTTTTCTTAACCACATCAAGCACTACTAAATTGTTAGGCTCTCATCGGGTATAACTTTATAATCTTTGCACAGCCACCTTCCAGGTAATGATGGTTATCTATTCAACTGACTTTTGAGTACCCTGAAAGTTATTAAGTGAGAAACTCTACTTCTTCATTCCGATAATCCGATGCCAGATCCAAAACTTCCAAACATATTTTCATTTCAAGGTAGAGAGTGTATTTGTTATTTTATTCTAGCAAATGCATAATTAGTGAGATAGACAGGAAGCTATAGTAGGATACCTGAGCGGACGAAATCACTTCCGGAGAAAACCGAACATACCGTTGACTGCCGTAAACGGCAGAACTAACATCAAAACCACTTCCAACTTTACCCTGTGCAATACAGTGAGCAGTTTGAGCAATCACATGCACATTATCCAGCTCCCTAGCATCTTTATTTTCCTCAAGTTGACCTTTAGTCGAGGAAAGGTTGACAACTCCAAGGTAATGAAGTAAAGCAGCAACAACTGCAGTTGTCATGGCTGCTGATGATCCCAAGCCAGTTTTTGCAACTTCAGGCTTGCTGTTTTGTCCACCGGATTCTTCTGCATTGAAGGTAATTGAAGCAAAGAGTGGAAGGGAAGCCAATGATTCTGGTGTCAATGGAAGCCCACGCGCTTCAATCTGTAAAACAGAGAAGTTATATTCTCATGATTCGTCATCTAGAAATAATGAGAATCCACTAAAGTACAGGTTCAAGTGTCTGTATGCAAGTCTTCATAAGTGTATATACGTCAAGACGTGTGTGACACGCGCACATATGTATACCTATCAAATATGGATTTTATTTAGAGCATGTTTGGGAGTGATTTTTCAAGCTTATTAAGTTGGTCAAACATATTTTTATCCACACATCCAGTAAGACCCACTGCGTATAATCTAAAAAAAGCTTTAACAAACATACACTGGCATGGAGACAACCACTGAAACCTGAATAGTATAACTGGACAAGTAGCTGAAATTCACAATATACGTGTATATGTACATATATCATGTTTGGATCATATTTAGCATGCATACAAGCATATGACTATAACAAAAGAATCTTGTTCTTCTCCTATAACAAGCAACTCGAATATTATGAAACTTCTGCCGACGTTTACTTTTCCTTTTTGAGCAATTCTCCCAAGACTAGTATAATTCACCAGACAAATGCTACATTGTCCATAGTAACAGAATAATTGCCGTGGGGATTGGTAATACCATCAGATTTTGGGATGATTGTTGGTGTGGAGATCAACCGCTCAAATTGAAATTTCCTTCGTTGTATCGTATTGCGTTGGAGTCGTCTGCTATGGTAAATGATTGTTTTAGTTAGTCACAATGGGAACCTCAGTTGGAACATTGTTTTTTGCCGAGGTTTGCAGGACTGGGAAATGAATGATTATGCGCTGTTTCTGACCACATTATACGAAGTTCATCTCAGGATTGGAGATAGTGATTGTAGCAAGTGGAGATTGACTCGTGATGGTATTTTCTCCGTTCGCACTTATTTTAGTTCGTTATTGAGACCTACTGAGAGCTCATTCCCGTGGAAGATGGTTTGGAAATATAAACTACCCCCACGAGTGGCATTTCTTTTATGGACGATGGTCAGGACAGGTGTTAACGGTGGATAATTTTCGAACTAGGGGTTTCTATATTACAGAGTGGTGTTATGTGTAAGAGGGATGGGGAGACGATTGACCACTTGTTTCTTCATTGCGATGCTGCTCGCTTTCTGTGGAACGATATATTGGCATCACAACACATGAACTGGGCGTTGCCGAGGTGTATGGATGACACATTAAGGGCATGGAGGAGAAAATTTCGAGACAAGAACAGCAAAATTGTTTGGAATCTTATTCCGGGTTGCCTCGTTTGGTGTGTGTGGGGAGAAAGAAACAGTCGTTATTTTGAAGATCAATCACGGACAACAGAACAGTTTAGGGAATTGTTTTATTTCACTTTGTATTCATGGTTCAATGCCGTGGCCACTAGGCATATTGATGGGTTGCCTGATTTTATGTCGTTTCTTTCTGATCTGAGTTGATAATACACTTTCCGTGTATTATGCTTTCTAATTAATAAAATTTTGATTATCTTTCAAAGAAAAACAGAATAATTGCAACAGTTCAAAGTCCATTTTCCTGTTTGGAAATTACCCAGTATATATCACAATCTTAGAAAATAACATTCTGAAGTAGAGAAAAACACACCTGTAACTTAAAATACAATATTAAATTGCGTAGTTACATGTCCACATAAAGTGGAGAGGAACTCAATGCATCAAAATTAACCCTCCAACACCCCAAACTAAAGGAAAAAAGAAAAATGAGAACTGAAAGGTGGCATATCCAATATGGTGCTGAATTTGGTTGTGCAAAGTGACGAATCAGTATGTGAAATGAGGAAAATGTCATTTTGCTAAAGATTAACATTATGGAGAATAACTTCAGCGTCAATAGTCAGGTGTGAAAAGTTGGTGCCATATATGGCATACACATAGGTAAAACAAGAAATCAGCATAACTGAATATATAGTAATCACATCAGTAACTTATATGGCCTTGATCCTTTAAAAGTTAAACAAAGAAACTTTTGGTTTAAGCTCTATAAAGGAAAAAGAAATAGGAGTGAAACTTTGTCATTATATTCAAATATTAAATATACTGCTGTTTGCACCATTTTTCCAATTGTTGTTTCCTCTTTTTGTGCACTGCAAAGCTGAGGTTGTGCAAAATATGTTTTCACAAATGATTAGTTCTCAGGGTCTCAGGCCACATCACGTAGCCATCTTGCCAAGATAGTCTGTAGCTATTACTGGCACAAGAGAGAGGCGTGACTGTCACATGCTACAAGAAGTTTGTGCTAGAAAAAGGAATAGAGGAAGCAGACATCCGCAGATATATCATAATTGTTAATCTGCATCAAGGTGACATTTTTTTGTATGCAATTTTTGCCCTAGTTCGAAAAATTTAAAACCCATTCTTACACCCTTCCACCAGCAGCCTCACCCATCCATTGAAAAACAAGATACAAGCAAACTTCACTTCATATCAAACTGTAGAAATATGAAAAGATTACAAATCACATGAAAAACTAGAAAGGTGAAATAGCAAAGCTGCCTATTTTCAAACTTTGCTTTTCAGTCACAGAAAAAAGAACAAGAGTGATTGTCCCACACATATCTGTGAGGAAGATAACCATACTTATTTGCTTGTAAGAAAGAAAATAAATCCACAAACAAGCTCAACGATATAAAAAATGAACCACAATTCAGAGAGTTGTAAGGGAGAATGGTGATTGATGAGAAACTGCCGGTGGATCTTTTCATAATAAAGTGCTGCAATATATTTTGGCCACCTATAGCTCTGTAAAATGGACGAGAGATCTTGTACAAGGAGTAGTAAAATCTAGATTTGCTTACTTTTGGAATATTCAAAGCAAAATGTAACTAAACATAAACTACGGAGGCTGTCAAACTTGAAAGAGCAGATAAAATTTTCCAGTGCACATCTACTGAAAAAAATAAATTGTCTAGAAGAATACAGCAGAGGTGTAATACCTGATTCCGATATGAATAAAATTCATTGCAACCTAATATTGTAATGTCAAGACCTGCATGACTAATCCAGTTGACACGTTAGAATTTTTTAAATTGTTTATTTACAGAGAGAATTTTAAACACATGAAATATCAGATATTACCTTGCATAAGAAGTTTTTGCAATGTGTCCTGCTTATTTTTGTCAAATGTAGAATATGCTGCTGCTATTGTGTATTGCACTGCATATTCTACAAATGGATTCCTCGATGCACTGAAATCAGAGATCAGCATCAGAACTTCACATTAAAAACCAATTGTGAAATGTATTTTTTATATTCATTTGATTAAAAGAATGTTAAGCTGTTAGCATAATTAGAGTATGTTCGATGCCCAATTACAAGTGATCAGAGAAGTGAAGTTCGCGAGAAAGGAAGATTATATACGTACAAATTTGTGCTTACCTTGAAGAAACACACTCGAGTGTAAAATGCTCAAGTGACATTTTGTACATAGTTTCTCTTTCCATTTGAGGAGAAGTTAGTTTCACATCTGCCCATGCCTGAAGTGATTAAGAAATTTGTCACATGATACACTAGAAAGGACATAATTATCTCGTCAGAAAGTGATCTCTGATCATATTCGCTTAAACTTCTACAAAAACATATTTAAGGATCAAACAAATAATTTGTCCTACTAAACCTTGCAGTATCTTGCACTTGCGTTTAAACTTCTTTCACTCCTTAAAAATATAATATAATGGCGAGGTTTCTGATTTGTTCACGAGACCCCCAAAAATAACAAAGATGGGTAAAGGAATGTATACTCAAATTAGTAGATCAAAGTTATTTTTCTAGATTCCACAGGAAACCATAAGTTGAAACATATCTAGTAATACTAAAATTTGTTTGAAAGCGACGAGCTGACACGCATTGTTAAAATAAGATACGTGTTCACACAAGAGGGAGAGCGTCATAAATGAAACTTCACTAACCCAAATAAGTAAACCTTAGGACACATTACTCCTTAAGAAATTAAAGAGAACAAAACTGCATCAGTAAATAAAACCAGCCATCATATACTCCGTAATCATGACAATATCCAAAAATCATTCAGCTCAATACAAAAATGATTATTTGATGAATTTCCAGCCTAAGCACAGCCCTGTATAACAATGTGTGAGGAAAAATATCCTCCCATTGCAAAATGACCAGAATCAGACACTGGTTCTATTTTTGCAAGTAAAGCTGGTTGATTTTAAGAATTTCCACGTGATGTCAAATCAGAAAGAGACCATTCCAAAAAAAAATATAAACTAAATAGAGATAAAATAAAATAAAATAAATTCAAACGAATCCAAATTTTATTCATAAAAGAAAAGATAAATATGTGTGCATTAAGCCATACGCACCCATGCCCAACTTTCAGATTTGATTTCCTCGTAAAGTGGCTTCACAATTGCATAAAATCGAGCATTTGTACTAAGTACAATTCCAGCATTAGGCCTCTCCAAAACAAGATAACCCCCAGTCATCAAAACCTTTCCAGGAGCAGAAGCAACTCTATCAACCATCAAAAGTAATAATTTAGAATAAATTTCCCATTGTACGGAAATATCATAGATTTAAAAAATAGAAACAAAATTAAAAATTAACTTACATAGCCATTTTTCTATGATTTTAGATCAGATGCTGCAAGAGTGCGTTCAAGTTCAACTGAGTAGAACTGAAATTAAATGTCAATAGATATCACTGTGATTAAAAACTCATGTCGATTTATAAATTCAACTGAACTGGAAGAACTGTACAAATTGTAAATCGATCAGACAGATAAATGATAACAAAATCTGGTACATGATGAATGGAACTGAGTTGCAAGATACAAACAATTTTAAGGTGTGTATGTATGGATTAGAGAGAGGGGGAGAGAGAGAGAGTAGATTTTACCAGGCTGACGATGCAGAGAATTCGCAGAGTTGAGATTCCCAGCGAAGGCGACGACAACAATGCACAAGGTTCGTGGGTGGTAGGTGGGTCCGTCAGCAGCCTTTCTTTTTGTGCGTAGAATTTGACGTTCAGACTTCAAACGTGCAGCATTACGACCGGTCCTATTTTACAAGCAATATGGCCATCCCACTGTATCATACTGTTCAAAAGACTTTAATCAGTTTTAAAAAAATTAGCGATCTTGCTATAATAACATAATGGTTGATCTAAATGATGACATAATTTGATAAAAAGACATAAATGTCCTTCATCTATTTTTTAGTCAAGTCAAGGTTTTTTATACCTAATATAGGGTATGTTTGGTTTATTTCTCCTATTAAATGAAAAAGTCAATTATGCTCGTATTTATCTATATATTTTCTATCAAAACAATCATTTAATATTTTAATTTTAATTTCTAAGTTATTAATTTCTCTATTAATTCTGATTATATTTTTTTTATAGACACGAGTATATCTCTATTATTTTTCAGAAAATAATCAAGCACAGTGTAAAATGGTTTAATTTTTTCTATTTTTCTTTCACAGTTAATTTCTAATTTTTTAATACAATTAACTAAAACGTAATAAATAGCAGGAGTGCAAATATTAATGCAAGTAATTGACATAAATAAGAAAGATCTTACAGTATTGAAGCAGAAGGTAAATGCAGAATAATATCAATGAGATTTCCCTCGAGCTTGCTCTCATATGTTAGTATACTCAGATATAAGTGATCGGTGTTGTTTGAGTTTAAGAAAGTAGATTATGGTCCAACACAACTTCCGCACTCTTATTGATTTTCTCTCCGACTCTTTTGCATATCTCACAATGGATCAAACGGAATCACAGTTTTCCTTTCAACTCCTAATTAAAACATCACCTTGAATGGTAACAGGGTTCTCATGGCTTTCTCTAACAACGCCTGAAACGCCTACAAACGGCAACATGGCAACAAGATACTTACACTAACTCTCAAGGTTTTCACCGTTGGAGTATAAGTGAGATAAGAGCTTTTGAGAATATAATAAGGATAAAAAGACAGTGTTTTCAAACAACTTTGATTTCATAAATTCATCACACTAATATATCTTATAAAAGAGTATACATACATATCTCGACTACACTTTTGGTACTCTCTCTAAAGAGTTTAGAACTCCATAGAGATTACCTTATTACAAGCTTCAAATGAAAGAGAGAAACTGAAATGGCTATAAGATTGGAAAACGAGAGAGAAATAAGTTTTTGCTTAAGGATGGGATGCCTTCTTTTGAGAATTCGTCTTCCTTTTATAGACTCGAAAAAACTCTATAGATGTCATTCATTATTGTTGTGTTACTGTGTAAGATAATGAGAATCTTACTGTGGCCTAAAGTTATTTGTCTTAACATGGAAAATAATGTAGGTGAAACCCCACAGTTTTTCTTTATCAAAGTAACTTTGATAAAGGGGGTCCATTACTTTTACATATGAGACTCAAACCACTCATCCGGAAATTCCTCTGGATCTAGTGAGATTGGTGAGCCATCTTCTTCATTGCTACAGCATTCGCACTTATGATTTGGATAACGCCAAAATTGTTTACACAACTCATTTTTTGTCTTCTGTGTTCCACTAGTGTCTCCTCCAAAAATATGATCACACCATACATCAAGATAGTGCCAATCTTCTTGCTTAGTGGGTGCCACAGCCTTGCTGTAAATCAAGTGGTCTTGTGACTCATACACCCAAATTTTCTGATTTTCTTAAATAATTTTCTGGAGATGCTCAAACTGTTCCTTATATCCCTTCGCTCTACGAAAAGCTGTCATATTGATGACATCTTCTAGTGTAGTCTCGTGGATTTCACTCTTCTCAGGCTGGAGATGCTTGGAAGTAGTGGCAATCCTTATGACATGGCTAACTGGCAGCAGCTTATCTTCTTCATTATCCCATTCGAGACTAGCAGAGAAGAATATGATGTATATGTTCTTATGTTTAAGAACTTGACAATATCTTTCAATAGCTCGAACTACGTCTTTTGGTAGCATAGAAATTTCCTTTAAAGATTCTGATGGGTAAATACAAATTATATTTCCCATTTCAAATAGAGCACGAACTCAATATGTTGGGGCTCCTGGATATAAATTCACTTTGTTATAGGTTCCATATGTTAAGGTTTCATCCAACCTCCAATACTGGTAAATCAGCAACAGGCGAGATTGAACAGTACATATGCCAAAATAAAATCGTTTTTACTTTCAATATCCATAACACTGGGAGTGTTATAGGCCTTGATGATATTTGAGTGATCTAGCTCTGGTATGAAGATACTTTCCTTTGCAAATTTTTTCTCCTGTGAGGTAGACAAAGTAGTATTCTCTTGGACTAATAGTTTATGAAGCTTTAATGCTTCTTGTTCAATATTGGCACTGAGACCTTCGGATTTATTGGCACTAGAGCCTTCAGATAATATAGCCTTATTCGCTTTCTCAGATATCGATTTGACAACAGCCATTTCTATTAGTGTTATCTTGGACAACCTGCAGCAATCTTCATATTCATTTCGAACTTCAATGTCTCTAATTCCTTCCTGATTTGCTTCATTCCTGGTTAAAAAATCTGGAATAAAAGTATATTTTCCTTTAATATGGACAATATCAAATTTAAATGGTGCAAACCACATTTGCATTCTAATAAGTGGCCTTTCAGCTGCACTTGTTCCAAGTTTATTTGTTAATAATGGTTTTACCTGAGTATTATCCGTTCTAATAAGAAATTTCTTAGGTAGCAAATAAGGTTCAAATTTTGCTACACCTTTCTTAACGGCTAAACATTCTTTACGATTGATATCATACATTGTCTCGACATCTTTGAATGTACCTGAAGTATAAGCAACAAGCTCTTCTGGGCATTTACATAATGGATTACAAAGAAATTCTTTATGATTTTTTTTTTTTAGGATTGTTCCCCAGTGTTGTAAAGATGCATCAGTTTCTAAAATAAAGAAATCATCATCGTTTGGAATATTTAATTCTGGTAGATTTTCACATATTCTTTTAATTTTATTTATCATTTCTATATCTTCTTGTATCCATTCCCATTCAATTCCTTTCTTGAGTTTTTTTGGTAAAGTGGACTTTGTATTTTGCACAGTTTTTAATAAATTTCTCAGAATAATTTAATAATCCAATAAAACTTTGTAATTCTTTCTTATCTCTAATTTTTTCTGGAAAATCGATAATCTTCTTCTCAATATGAGGTTGTTGAAGTATTTTTCTTCAGTAAAAATATGTCCTAAGAATTCAATTTCAATCTTAGCTATTTCTGCTTTTCTTTCTGATAAGGCTAATCCATTTTTTTTAGCAATATAGTTGAATTTTTTAAGATGTTCAATTTGTTCTTTTAGATTTTTACTATGAATAAGAATATCATCTACATAAACAATGCAGAAGTTCTTTATTGGTCTAATAATCTTATCCATTCTTTGTTGAAATATTGCTGGTGCATTCATCAATCCAAATGGCATAACATTCCATTCGAATTGTCCTAATGGATTAGGGGTAGTAAAACTAGTTAAATGTTTTGATGATTCATCTAGTTTTATTTGCCAATATCCAGATTTACAATCAAATTTAGAATATATTTTACTTCCTTGTATTTGTTTTATTAACAATTCTTTTATTGGTAGTTTATAGCTATTTGATACAGTTTTAGATTTCAAATCTCTATAATCAATTACCATTATAGTTTTTTCTCTTTTAATTTCACTATGGTTTCTAACCATAAATGCTAGACTATTATATAGACTGATTGATTCTTTTATAACTCCTAATTGTAAGAGTTCTTTAATTTGTATTTCAAATTCTTTTTTATCTTCTTCGCTATAAGGAAATTGTTTTCCTGATATTTTAGCATCTGGGTCTTTTAATTCAATGGTTGTCATAGGTTTGTCTGGATCACATTTAGCTAATGGATATTCATGATAACATTCTTTTAGTTCTAATTTAATACTTTCCAATTCTTCTTCTAAATTGCTAATTCCTAATACTTGAATTTTTTTGTTTTTGATTAATTTCTGTATGACATCCACCACGATTACCTGCAAAACTCTGATATCTGGGTTTATGGTGAATTGGTTGATGTGCAATTCCAATGGCTTTATAGATTTTTGGTGTTTTAATTTTGTGATTACAAGGTGTTGTTAATTCAAAACCATCTTTATATTGTGTAAAAGGGCTATATGTATAGATAAAATTCTCTCCTAAAAGGATATCACATCCGATTTTATCTGTTGCATATATTCGAGGTATAAAATATTCTCTATTTCCTATAATTATAGGAATATTTTCTACAAAATCTCTATAGATTTCTACAATATCTCTGGCTGTTTATCCATAAGTTGTCTTCTTATAATCTCTTTTATAGTAATGTTCTGGGAACACATATCTTTTGCATATGCAAATACCTGATCCAGTATCAAGTATAGCATGAAATTTTATCATACAGTAATCTGGTAATTTGAGAGTTATCTCAATATATGGACTAAGTATGCTAGTTTTGATTGATCTAATTCCTTGTATCATATAAATTGGTTCTTTGTTTTTATTAACTCTAGAAATCATTTTTTATTTTCCTTCTATAGTTATTTGTAAGGTATCCTTTTGGATATAGAATGGTGAGACTTTCTCAAGAAAGTTCATTCCTAATAATATTGGACTAGTATCTTTTCTTTTTCTATAATCTTTATGAATTTTAAAATTTAGTTTAAATTGTTCTCCTTCTATATCTGTGAAACTTAGTTCTAAATTAACAAATGTTTTAAATTCATATTTAATTCCATGATAATCTGTAAGAGTTATTCCTTGCAGTAATTTTTCTTCTAGTAAATGATCAACTAGGTCTGCTCTTATTTGACTAGTACTAACTCATGTATTAACAAGTGCTATAATTTCTTGGTAGTTATTCTGATTATTGATATATTCTGTTAGAATAAGGAAATTATCTTCCTCATATTTTCTTAGATCAATATCAATACTATTTCTAGGCATTATTGGATAGTTCTACTTGTAGATGTTCTACTAGAGCTTGAAAGTTCTCTAGTACTGATACTTCTTTATATTCTTCTACTAGGCATTTTGGCTATAAGTTGTCCAGAGGTATTCAAGGTAACTAATACTTGATTTCCTACATTATTATTTATTCTTCTAGATTGCTGATGAAAATCAAGCAATATATCTCGTGGTAACGAAATATTATTATTACTTAACATTCTTGGTGGTGTAAATTGCGCTAGATCTCTTAAATCTTCATATATTTGTATAAAATCTCCTAAAACTTTTTGATTTCTTTTTGGTGTGTAGTAGTAAAGGCATATAAAGCTTTACAATGTAATGTTACAGCTTTACTCATTGGTGGCATAATTAATCTATCAATTCTATGATATAAATTTAATCACATACTTAAGTTTTCATCTAATAAGGACATGGCAAATCCAAGTCTTATAGTAAATATAATTTTCTTATATACTAGATTTTTCAGAGACAACTCCTAATAGAGCGTCCATAGGATCACGAAGTATTTTGTTTTCTATTAAGTACATTTGTATAGGAATATACATTCATTCTCTAAAGTATCATTTGATCATTATTTGGATTCCTCAAATTACTATGTTCTTTAATCTTTCTCTAGTGAATCTATTTATTTTTGTTAATTCTCTATTAACCCATTCTTTAGTTATTAGTGGTATAGTAGTATTTCCTTTAACATTTTCGATGTTAATTGGTACTTCATCATATTTAGCAATGTATATTGTTTTATTAAACCAATGTAATATTGGTCTTACAAAAATATCTCTATCTTTTAAAGATATTTGTTTTTCTTTTATAGCTCCATATCTTTCTTCATCAAACACGACTGTTTGTGAAGTTCTTTCTTCATTATCTAAGTTGGTTTCAATAGTATCTATAATCTCTTGATTCATATAAATCTATTCAAATTATGGTTCTTCAATTTCTTCTATATCTAGCTCATATATTGAATCTGTTTCAGATAATTCGTCTAAGTCTTCGATTATCTCATAGTCTGAGTCAGATTCTATTTCTTCCATTATCCTAATGGCTTTAACATTTTCTCTTTTATTTTTATTAGGACAATTGTGAGATATATGTCATATTTCATTACATGTAAAACATTTACATTTTTTATAGAATTCTTCTTTAGATTTTTTCTGAGGTTTCTTATATTGGTTATATTCCTTTTTCCAGGGTTTTTTCTTTTTAAAATATTTCTTATGACTCTTAAATCCTTTGTTTCTCTTTCAAGGTTTAAGATACTTTTTAAATTTCTTCTTATAATATGGTTTCCTAGATGGTTGGTGACAACCAAATTGCGATACTGCTGCTATTTCTCCATAACAACATAAATTTTCTTTCTTACCATGTTTTTTAAATAGGTGTTGGTACATAGATTTTCTACACCATTCAGATATTTTTCTCTTAGCGAATGAAGTTTTCATTCCTAAGGTATCAGCTTTACGGTTAGTGTCTTCCCATTCTATTTTATTCCAATAAATTTGATAATTTTCAAATAATTTCTGACCCCATGGCCAAAGTAGTTTAAGAAAATATCTATTTAATAATTTTACACCTTCTTCTGATAAATTCCATTCTTTTATGGATTTAGAAGCTTTAATATATATCTTTTCGAATTTCTTGATATATTCGTTTAATTCAAACATATCACAGATTTTTAATAATTTCATTTCTCTTTCAACTTGTAAGGCTTCTTGAGTGATCATGTCTATTTTTGTTTCTGGTATAACTTTTCCTAAGAGTAAATGTCTAAAGAAATTTTCCATTCGTTTTAAAACTTCTTTAAAATTTTCAGCATCTAAACTTTCATTACTATCTATAGTAGTGTAGATTTTTCTCCATATTTAATTTTATTTTTAGTTTCTTCAGAAGTTCTTCTCCAAATATCTGAAGTAATTCCTCTAAAGGTGTGGATTAAAAAGTTATAAGTTTGAGTTGTATTCCATTTATGAAATGCAACAGCTAAATCAGTAGATTTTGCCCATGAATCAATAATTTCACTTTTATTATTGTTATCATCAACATCTAGCCATATTCCTGTTGTAAGAATTGGTTCAGTAAATAATTGAACTTGATTATTATCTCTAAGATGTATATGCTTAGTTGACATAACCTTGGGTCATTTTCCAAAATTGTAACCTTCTCGTTCTTCAATTATTCTATGTTCTTTTATCCATTCTAGATTCCAGTCATCAGATTCGACTTGTGTCCAATCTGTAGTAATATTAGTTCTACTTGTCTCTCCGACTAACGGCTGAGTTTCAACTTGTTGATTTAGAGGTGGAGTATTAATTTCAATAGTTTCCTCTTTGGGTGGAGGATCATTCATATAAATATTCTCGGTTTGAATAGTTAATTGTTCTAAACTTTGTTTGTAGATTTCTAATTCTTCTCCAGTGGCTTCAAAGAATCTTGTTTCTAATTCTTCTATAACATAAGCCGGTAAAGGTGGTTCAATTAATATACAAGAATCTCTTTTTAATTTTGATTCAATTTGTTTATATAAGATTTTTGGTCCTATTTTAATATTGTCATTAACAATTTCTAAATTGGATTCGATATTTATTATATGAGTTAAAATATCTTGATTTATAATATCCATTTTTTCTAAAGGTTGAGCATAATTATCATATTGTTCTAAAAATTGATTTATTATAATGTCTTTTTCTTCATGTTCGAAAAATTCATATACTAAAATTTGTAATCTTTTATTTTTTATTTCTGATAATTGTTGAGACCTATTTATTTATTGTATTTCTTCACTTAGAGTTTTATATTTAGTACTTAAATTTATCGCTAAATCTTGTAATTTAAGTCGATTAGTATTAGTTAAAATATTAATATTTTGTAATTCTTCTAAAATCATTTTATCTTTTCTATTCATTTTCAAAATATATAATTTAAGTTCAAAAATTTTCTTCAGTTTCATTACTAGGCTCTGATACCAATTATAGAAGTCAAAATGCGGAAACAATTAAAATATAGAGATAAGGTTAAAATGGACAATTTCTTCTTCACAAAATGACAAAATTAGGTTATACCTTCTGTCAAGGCCTCGGGTCATTTAGCTTAATTCAAAAATTAAAGAAATTTTAATTATTTCTTACTTATGTGGTTTTGTGTGTGTGTGTGTGTGTACCGTTATTTGTATCGAGGGAAAAATAAATTCATTGAAAATTTTATGGATATTTGCAATTGTTCTATCTATTTTATTGTCTCTAAAATTTGTTGAAAATTAATGTTTATTGTCAAATTTAGTGGATTGCTAATTAAGTTCAGATTCAATTTATCTTATGTTTTATCTATATATATATATATATATTACCGTTATTTGTATCGAGGGAAAAATAAATTCATTGAAAATTTTATGGATATTTGCAATTGTTCTATCTATTTTATTGTCTCTAAAATTTGTTGAAAATTAATGTTTATTGTCAAATTTAGTGGATTGCTAATTAAGTTCATATTCAATTTATCTTATGTTTTATCTATAATATATTAAATATCACATAAATTAAGAATCATTTTTTGGGCGATTCTAGTCATGCATAGTTCAATTATTTCAATAATATTTTACTTTTTGTTTTTCAATATATTTAATTATCATCAATGCACATATACATTTGAAATATTCATTTCACTTGCGTGCTTTCATTAATATATGAATTTTCTATTATTAATTTTCAATTAATTAACATTCACGTTCATTGAATTGATATTCATCTTTATTTATATATTTCAAAGTTATTAATTCTAATTATAAGTTAATTAGAATTTCACATTCAAGAATGTATTTCATTATTCGCGTCCATATATATTAATTAACATCTAGTTTAATATCACATCAATTGAGAATTAGTTTTTGGACGATTCTAACACTACTATACTTCAACTATTTCAATAATATATTATTTTTTGTTTTTTCATATGTATTTAATTTATTTAACCATTTAGTTATCATCAATATACATGTATATTTGATAAATTCCATCCACATGTGTGCTTTCATTAATACATGAATTCCCTATTATTAACTCTTAATTAATTAATATTGACATTCATTATTTAATATTTAACTTCATTTATGCATTTCAATGTTATTAATCATAATTATAAGTTAATTAGAATTTCACTTCCAAAAATGCATTTCATTATTTACGTTCATGTATGTTAATTAACATACAATTTGATATCACATCAAGTGAGAATAATTTTTTGAACAATTCTAGCACTTCTGTAATTCTATTATTTTCAATAATACATTAGTTTTTGTTTTTCAATATGTATTTAATTTATTTAACTAATAGTTATCATCAATGTATATGTACATTTCACATATGTACTTTCATTAATATATGAACTCCATATTATTAATTCTCAATTAAATCCTTGTTTGCGCGCCATTATTAGATGAAAAATGCATTTTTCGATCACATCATGCATGGCCCACAATAAGTGTTGAATGTCAAAGTGTTGTAGCATTTATGTATCTTTTTCCATTTATACGTGTATTATGCATTGACTTCAATGGTTAGAGTGTTGGGGTAAAAATAATAAAGGAAAACATAAAGGAATAACTTTGCACAGCCTCGTCATTTCCGTGTCAGAAATTTTAAAAATTGAATGAGCTTTACGTTCTGTAACGGTAAAAAAAACTTCTAAAATGAGGAAAAAATGAGTGTCAACACTACAACAAAAACTGCCTACGGCAACGTTTGGACGTGTGTTGCAAATCAAGGTGTTGTCGTAGAGTGGAGAGATACGGCAACGTTTTTTGAGCGTTGCCAAAAGTCTACGGCAACGTTTTTTTAGCGTTGCCAAAAGTCTACGGCAACGTTTGCCAAACGTTGCCGTAGATAGCTACGGCAACGTTTGGCAAAAACGTTGCGAAAGACGGTCTTTCGCAACGTTTGGCAAAAACGTTGCCGTAGCTATCTACGGCAACGTTTGGCAAACGTTGCGAAAGACGGTTTTTAGCAACGAAACGTTTTTTTTTTTTCCAACAACAACAATTTATGCAAATAGATTGACAAAATTGAAAATGAAACTTACGAACAAATTTTAGAATTGCATAAAAATTGATAATTTCAATACAAATTTTTGAATTCATACACTTGAACATTAGAATGTGATACAACACCACTTAAATAAAAATGAGCTTTAAAATGAAATAAAATGGTAAAGAAAAACTCGATCATAAATGGAACACATAAACTACTCTATTTCTTCGACAGCTTCTCTTCCTTAAGCAAGAACATTAAAAATTGAGCCGGACTTATTCCCTCACATCCCGAGTGCTATCATCGCGAAAATGAAGGCCAACCAAGAGACTGTAATCCATGATTCTAACCTTTCTTGTTATATGCGTAGTGATCTTTTGGGTTCACTTTTCAACCTAGGCTATAACCACAACTGAACAACATTACTAAACAATTTGGTCTCCAACATTTATGTACAGACCCTAACTGATACAACAATTAGTTGCATAATTTCTCAATATGACACCTAGTTCTCCTGAATGCAGAAGATATACTTTCCGTTAGCTTCACTTGTGTGGTTGGGGTGAAGCTCACTAAAACATACAGACCTTGATGTTTTTCACATCCACTGGAACTGCATGACTTCTCTCTCCAAGAATAGGCTGCAAAATATTTACATTTTAAAGTTGTAAGGAAGATAGCTACAAATGCGCTAGTTTAATAAAAACTGAAGAGAATTACAGTTTAAGTTCTACAAGTGCAAGCTCATACAAATGCACCAGTTCAATAAAAACTGAAGAAAATTTAGATGATACTCGTTGCTGTGTTTTACTTGTTTGTGCCTGTTGGTACTTCAGAATGGTCCAATCAAATATGTAATCAAGTTCACATCCTTCTATTCTGTAATCCCACTCATTAGTAACATCAGTCATAATAGATGTGTACATAAATGTTTGCCGAGGAGAATTGGACACTATCTTTCAGCATTAAAGAACATAGAAGCTAAAGTCTTACTTATTATAATATCTGGGCTGTGATCAAACATGAACACTTCCAATTTCACTTGTAATTTTGTAAGCATCATACAATACACTTCAAAGAATAGTATTGAGTTAAAAACTCATTTACAGATATTTCACTATGCCGAATTAGAATTCTCTATGAATGAATTTCAATTTATCAACTTTAAGCCCTCCTTCTAGTGCAAATTAATGAGATAATGCGAGCATAAAATAAGGTTGTATTCAAAAATCAGAAAATGCTCTAATATACAAACTTAGACCATGGCAAACTCATATGAAGGCAATAAAAATTTATTTCCAGCCTCTTTATTTATCCTTTCTGCAGTATATTAACACAAACCCAAAAAATATCATAGTGCGAAAATTGAATGATCCAAAAAGAAATTAAAGCCGATCAAAGATAATAATTAAAAGTCAAGAAAACAGCAAAATTCCCAAAAGAAGCTACTTCAATATAATTATTCAAGAACCAACAGAAAAAATGTTATTTGAAACATACAGAAAAAATTGTAATTTATCAGAACCAAATCTGAAAGATATAAAAATTACTTGAAAAAGATAACGATTTTATATACCATTTCTTAATTTGCAAAGTAAACTTTTCCCCAAATAAAATATAAAATTACAGGGGAAATGACACGAAAAATAATAGTTAAAAAGCAAGGAATAATTTTGAAATCCCCAAACAATTTAATTCTAACGATTCAAGAACGCAACAGGAAAACCCATGAAATTAATCCACATTTCTGAGCAAATAAGGGGGGAATTTGGGTTTAATCAAATTGATTGAACCACAAACAATCCCCAAATTTAGATGGGAAATTATGATTGAGAAAAAAGCCCTAGAACATTTTTTTTGTTCTGCTGATTACGCACCAGAAGGCTAAACGTACAGTTGATTGTTGGTGTAATAAAAGCGGGTGCGTGGTTCTATCCTAGACTTCTCCAGAAGCCGAGAGACCGAGAGAGCTCAGAGAGGAGTGAGGACGGGGCGAAGCTTGGAACGGCGGAGGCGCGAAGCTTGGAGCCTCAGAGCGTGGTGTCGTCGCTGTCATCAGCCTGTAACTGCCGTAGGAAAGACTAGAGAAGACCGGCGGAGAGAGCACGGGACGAAAGAGAGTATGAACGTTTGTGTGAGAAGAATGAATGGGGAGACATGGGTTGGAGAAGAATGAACGATTGTCTCAGACGAGGGTTTAGGTTAATTTGAATTGGGTATATTAAAAGAAATATAAAAGTTTTCGCAAGACTTTCAAATGTTGCGAAAAGTGGTCTATCGCAACGTTTGACTATATTAAAAAAAATATAAAAGTTTTCGCAACGTTTGCCAAACGTTGCAAAAAGTGACACCTTTCGCAACGTTTGCCAAACGTTGCGATAGACTCCATTTTGCAACGTTTGACAAATGCTGCGAAAAGTGTGACATTTCGCAACGTTCGACAAACGTTGCGAAAAATAAGACTTTTCGCAACACTCAATAAACGTTGCAAAAAGGGATCTATTGCAACATTTATCTAAAAAACGTTGCCAAAACTCATTTGTACTAACTATTGGCAACATTCATTACTAAAATGTTGCCAAAAGACTCTTTTAGCAACATTTATCCACAAATGTTGCCGTTTTAGTGTTGCGGATGACTCTTTTTGTTGTAGTGCAAACAGGCGCTAATTAACATTCACATTCATTGAATTAATATTCATATTTTTTATACATTTCAAAGTTATTAATTCTAATTATAAGTTACTTAGAATTTCACATTCGAGAATGCATTTCATTATTCGGGCCCATGTATGATAATTAATGTCGATTTTACTTAATTAGAAAGTAAATAAATGATTCAACATTCATTGTCACGTATATATTTACTGGTATTAGTTCTAAATTAATTAACATGTGTGTATATTTAAGTATTACTTTTACAACATATATAAAGCAATTCATAATAACATGTAACGCACGTTCAACATTGACTAATCTATATGTGTGTGTGTGTGTGTGTGTGTGTGTGTGTGTGTGTGCGCGCGTGTGTGTTTGTTTCTGTGTTGTAAACTACATAGAACAAGTGAGAGCAACTAGTTTCTGACTTGGACGAGTTTTTAGGTCGATATTCATTTTATGGCCTTCCCCTCGTTATAATGGTATGAACAAATAATACGCTTGACTTGTGTTATTTTTATATATAAATTTGTGTTTACAGTAGATTTGGGCATTCAAAGTGATTCCAACTTCGAGAATGAAGTTTGCTACAAAATATATGGATTCAATTCCAAGAATGGTCGCTTAGGAAATGTCGAATAGGTTAACTTCTGCAACCATTGATAACGCGTTGGAATCAAAAGAGGTAAATTGCTTCTTTTTAAAAAAAAAGTTTAGTGGGGACAAATTGTGAAATTAGTTTAGCGAATGACTAATGATTTGCATGATTTAATATTTGCAGTTGGAGGCTAATTCTACATTGATTGATTCCCACTAAAGCTAAACTCGATGAGGTTTATTGAAAAGAGTTGACACCGATAGTGAAAGAAGATGAGAATGTTTCACATCATTCCGAGCCACATCATGCATTCCAACAAAGCTCTCCTAAATGCATCACCACCACCGGTATCTTATGAACTCAACATAGCAGATTTATTGAGAACCGAAATGGAAAAACTTGAGGGAAGGCTACAAGTAGTTATTTCTAGTTTATATATTGTACATGTCCAGAATGTTGATATTGTGCATATTTACGTAACTATATACACTTTGTTCCTATGACACAAAGTAGTTGATACCGTTTCAGTATAAAAATGCACTCATTCAAATAATGACATCGAAATTGTTCTTAAAACACAAAAAGATGTAGATGTCATTATAATACGAAAAATGTACTGATTAACATAACGATATTGAAATCGTTCCTAAAATGCAAAACGATTTAGATATCTTTTCAGTATCAAATACACACTACTTCATTGATTTCCATAACGACATCAAAATCACTCTTCAAACAGGACGTGCGCCCAGTATGAGCTAAGGCGCACCCATTGTAATTGATAACTTTCAGTAGCTGCCCAGGCGCTCGCCTAGATGACTTTTACTTTCTTTTCAATTTAGTCATCTAAGTAATTGTAGTTCAGGTCCTTCCACATACATATTGCACAATTTACGAATTGAATTTTAACTTTCATTTCAACCAGGCCCTCAATAAATTGCACATCAGGTCCTTACACTTTCTAAATTGTACGTTTTATTTCCAAAAGCCACGAAATAAGAAAACGACATCCATATCGTTTCAGTACAATTTTTTACAACGGTGATATTGTTAAAACTTCATATCATAATTAAAACGACATAGATATTGTTTCAGTTCATGTGTAACAACAATGAATTCGTTTCAATTAAAATCAAAATTAAAACTACATACATATTGTTCGTTTCAGTTAAAATCATAACTAAAACGACTTATATATTGTTTCATCCTATGCATAATGACATTGAACTCGTTTCAATCAAAATCATAACTAAACTGCTTGGCACCTATTGTTTATTTTCATGCGTAACGACATTGAATTCGTTTCAGTCAAAATCATGACTAAAACGACATATATATCGTTTCTTTCATATATAACGACAATCACATCGAAATAACATAACAACATTCATATAGTTTCGGTACAAATTTGACGAGTTTGAACTTGTTTCAATTAAAATCATAATTAAAATAAATATCTTTTCTTTTCATATAAAACGACAATTGATATCGTTCTAGTTCAAATATTAACTACAATGGCATTGATATCGTTCAACTTATTATATAATGATATTGATTATCATTATGTATCAAACCTACAGAACAACATAACGATATCCATGTTGTTTCAATACAAATTTAACAATATTGAGATCGTTCCAATTTAAATCATAACTACAACGACATAGAAGTAGTTTCTTTTCGTATAAAATGCTAATTATATCATTTTAACTAAAAACAACGATTCGACCGTTCATGACCGTCAATCATGTCTCCAACATACGTAAGACGATCGAAAGAAGTTATCAAGTGGGTTCGATCTTACTCAAAAGAAACTATGGGAACATTTTTATTCTCATAGTTGTCTAGCACTTTCAAGCTATTCCACTAGAAATAAAGTATCTCCATTTTCACTTTTTAAGTCGTTTGAGCGGTATCAATCCACTTGATGACCTCCTTCGATCGTTATACGTATGTCAGAGGCATGTCGGGTGGCCGTGTACAGTCGAATCGTCTTTTTTGTAGAAATGATATAATTATCGTTTTATATATATATATATATACATATATATATATATACATATATAATTTAAATTGAAATGGTATCAATGTCGTTAAAATTGTACTAAAATGGTAAATATATCGTTATATATCAAATTCATGAAATAACATAATGACATCTATACCGTTTTAGTATAAATTTGACGAGTTTGAAATCGTTCCAATTCAAAGCATAACTACTACTACATAGATATCGTTTACTTTCGTGTAAAACGATAATTATGTTGTTCTGATTTAAAAAAATGATTCAACCACCTACAGTCATCTACATGCCTTCAACATACGTAGGATGATCGAAAGAGATCATCAAGTGGTTTGATACCACTCGAATGACTTAAAAAGAGCGAACGAATATACTTTTTTTGTTGCAATAGTTCAAAGGTAGTATATAATTATGGGAACACAAATGTTCTCATAGTTTCTTTTTAAGTGAGACCGATCCCACCTGATGACCTATTTCAATCGTCCTACATATGTCAATGCATATCAGGTGGTAATGGACGTTCAAATAATCCTTTTTAATAGAAACGATATAAAATTCGTTTTATATAAACTAAAACGATATATATATATATATATACTAGGTACGAGCAACGTGCAATGCACGTTTGCTTAGTTTATATTTAATAGTTTTGTTTAAAAATTAATTTGTTATTAATAAAGATATAATTTTTTTGGTTAATTAAATAATTAATGATGTAATGTTTATGTAATTGATAAATAATTAAATAAAGTGGTTCTCTCAGTCATCTCCAACCCAAAATTACAAACAGAAAACTCAAGGTATGTTAAGGGGTAAGAAGATGAGTTTACTTGGCTCCGTTTGATTCTCATTAATGTAGAATGAGAATGAAAAATATAGCTGTTATTGGACCCCACACAAGAGATAGAAATTCAAAATTGATAGATTGATGTGATAGATAACGGTCATATTTTTCATTTTTATGGGTTTTTAATGAGAAATAAACGGATGCTTAAATTTTTTACATGGCTTAAGTCTTTACTCTTTTTAAAGTAATAATGCAATTCATTTTATCGCTAAAGTATGATATGTATTACGATAATATATGTATATCTTGTGTTAGACTTAATATTGGTAAGTTACGGGTAAATTTTCGAGGACGAAAATATTTTAAGTGGGTGAGAATGTAATACCCCGAAAATTTTCATAAAATATAATTCAGTTTTTATATATTATATTTTAATATTTTGAAAGTTATGGACTAAATAATACATTTATCAAATTATATTTTATTTGTGTCAAATGTTTAGATATTGATGGAGTTATCGTAAATATATGAATATTGGTCTCGTTGGATAAATCGTAATTAGATACATAAATCAGATTCGAGAAAAAGTCGATTCGGATAAGTTAGCTCCAAGATATTTTAGTTTGAAGGAATTATCAAAAGCTAATTTATTATTATTATTATTTAATTATAATTTTGAAAGTAAGAGGTGGTGAAAAAAGATATTCCGTTAGTTTTTCCGTTAAATCAAGAAATTCCGTTAGTTTTTCCGTTAAACCAACAAATTCCGTTTAATAGCCACTTTTTATATATAGAAAGATATATATATATCGTTTTAGTTATGATTTAAACTAAAACGATATCAAAGTTGTCAAATTGTACCAAAACGATAATGATATCGTTTTGTATCAAACCCACGAAATAACATAACATCCATATCATTTTAAAACAGATTTAACGAGTTTGAAGTCGTTCCAGTTCAAATATAACTACACGACATAGATATCATTTATTTTCATACAAAATGATATTATTCTTTTCATACAAAACTATAATAATATCGTTTTGGCTAAAAATTGTTATGATTCTAGTTTAAACGATATCAATGTCGTCAAAATTATACTGAAACAATATGAATGTCATTATGTTATTTCATGATTTTGAGACATAACAATATCAATATCGTTACATATTAAAGAAAATGATATATATGTCATTTTAGTTATGATTTGAACTAAAATGATTTCAATCTTGTCAAATTTGTATTGAAATGATACGGATATCATTATATTATTTCGTGAGTTTGATACTTATAATTTGCTATCATTTTTTGAAAATTGCAAGAGAAAAGTCTATTTTGAATGAAGGACGAAAGTTTGGGAATCGAAACATTAACATAAAGAAAAGTTGGTTAGCGTTTGCGCCTTTGAGTTGTTTGCCACCCGAGAGCAAATGGTCACTTGGAACGACATCAATATCTTTTTTGTGTATTGGAAACAATTTCAATGTCATTATGTGAATCAATGCATTTTTCATACTAGAACAATATTTGCGTCAACTATAATGATATAAAAGTCATTTGTTATAATGTGAAAAAGGTAAACACATCAACGCAAAATGACTTTAATTTTGTTCCAATAGCACAAAAGCAATAATAGTACAATGACTACAAAATTTAATAAATCATTTTTTTGCTTCCAATAAGTACAAAATAATAAAACTACAAGTCACGACAACATTACAACCTTAAGTGTCACTACTAGTTTGGCCCGTATAAATGGAGTGAACATGATCAATTTTCTTGCAGTTGAAGCCTTAGACATTATAGGGACAATGGTTGACATTTCTACTTTGTATATCATTGTACCAATCTTCAACATCTCTCCGACTTTATCGTATAAGTTCACACAAGAAATTGTTTTCAAAACAAGAATAAACGTTATTTTTCCTTTGTCATTCCTTGCATATTTTTATTTTCATGTACCTTCAATTGACTGTTAATATTAAACTACATAACAAACTAATATCCATATCATATTCCATGTATCCATAATTGAATTTAACATAAATGTTTTAAAATTTCATCAAATATCAAATTTTCATACAATTCTGATAACGATATGTATGTCGTTATGGATTGCAAACGATATGTAAGTCATTTTGTACAACAGAAAATCAAATCTATATTTCACAATAGAACATCATATAGAATAGTCAAACATGTCCTTACCAACGTACATTTCACTTCAGCTAATAGAAGAAATAGGTTGGGAAGTGAAAAATGCAAGATTCGACCCAACTAAAACTAGAGAGTGGGTGATTAGGTGTAAATGCGGAATTATCAATTTAATTAACAAGCTACAAGTCACAAGTTAATTATGTCTAAGTGATTATTCATACAATTCAATTTAGCATATTTTTGAATACCGTAGTTAAATCAAATCAATACAAAAATAGTAAATAACACCAAAATTGCTCACGGAGAAACTCAACTTGGGAAAAACTTGGGCGCTTTGCCAGTCAAAGATCTACTATAAACTATCAATTAACTTACAGACCACCAGCAAAGTTGACAACACAAGCTTTCTGATCTCTTGTCTGAAGTGTGAAGCAGCCCTCCTGGAATGTGCACACGAACACCAATCTCGGCTCTTCTTTGTAAAGCAGTCA
The DNA here is from genome assembly GCA_019097785.1 of Fraxinus excelsior. Lineage (NCBI taxonomy): Eukaryota > Viridiplantae > Streptophyta > Magnoliopsida > Lamiales > Oleaceae > Fraxinus > Fraxinus excelsior. The sequence continues at coordinate 16,567,602 of CM032631.1, read as the reverse complement.
TCCTAGAATGAACACACGAACTCCAATCATGACTTTTTACACAGTTTATCTCATGTTGATCTTCTCAAAGAATTCCTTGTTCTTCAATTCTTCCTTGATCCTTAAGGCAACACAGTTGACGAAACAATCTTGCAACAAATCTAAGTGAAGAAAACAATTCAGTGTTCGATTTGGCTCTTTAATGTTTTCACAATGAATGGTGCACTAACAATGGAGGATTTGAACTTTTGATATGATGAAGCACGAATTCTCTCAAGAATGTAATATGTTCAACCTCTCTGTAGCAGAAGACGCGGTGCCAGTATTATGTGTTGGATAAAATAGGTTGTATGGGCCAAGTAAAATTCTCGGAAAAGAAAAATTAGGTCTAGCCGTAAAAATGTCGCTCAAGCAAGAAGGATACTTCGCTCGAGCGAAAGGTCTGTCGCTCGAGCGACAATGGGACGGAGGTCGAGCGAGGCAGTCTCTGGTTCCTCCGCTCAAGCAACACTCCGACGAGCAACAAGCGAAAAAAGACGTGAATCCTTCTTGTTCCAGACATGGAACCTCGAACCCTACGCTATCCTACTAACCAACTATGAAACTTTACAATTCAGTCCCTAAAACTTTTATAATTGTTCAAGTTGGTCCTTTTGTTCACAAAATCACCAATACAAAATATAAAACTAACAAACTCTCCATTTGACATTATGTGACAAAATACAATAGAAAACACAACAACCTATTCAAAAATTATTCAAGTCCAACTAAATGCAGCTTCAACTTTGTTAATCTAGTATCCTGAAATCAAAACTCACATACCAGCGATACAAGAAATAAGCAATAAAGTGCTTAGAAGCATAATCAGTGACATAAGCAAGCTAGTTTGAGATGCAGTATTAATGTTACCATAACCACATTAATACCACAAAACATCAAGAAAAAACTCAAACAACCATGCATGAACTGTTACACAATTGCAATGCACATGCTCTCCCTCAGTGCATGATATGCAACACAATTGTAATGTCACTACTGCAAACAAGTGTTAAAGCAGTAGGAAATGTATCTATATCTCACCCCAATGATCCCTAAAGACATGACATAATAGTAATGATCAATACAAATGTAAATTAAGTCAAATGTCAACATGTATCTATGTCTCTCTCCAACGACCTCTCAAGACAAAGACATATGCAAAAGATCAAACCAAGTAAAAAGTATAATATGTCTATACAGTATCTATATCTCACCCCATTGACCCCTAAAAAGACATTGATATGTATCAATATGTATCAAGCTACTCTAAACAATCAAATGTGTATGATGATAGATGATATCTCCCTGATAGATGATATTTTCCCCTTACTCTAAAAAACTCTCCCCCTTTTTGTCACAAATGGCAAAGGAACGGAGCAACACAATAAAGGTGAAGATAATCCCAATAACTAGAGAAAGGCTACACATATTTTATAACACATCATGAACAACTTGACTACTAGATACATCAAAGGAAATCAATATCAACATCTATATTATCCCTATCTACGAGGTAGGAATATCATCACCATCCGAAACATCGGTCTCATCACTCTCAACCTCCTAGTGCTCTCGCATATAATGCAATCGACGCTAAACATCCACAACCTCACCCATAGTGCAGTGACCTTTGCCCTCGTCTGGATCACCTCGGTCAGCAATCAAGCCTGCTGGCTGATCAATGTCGACATCGGCCCATCAACACAGCCAGGGATCAATTGAAGGAGCGGGAGGGATAGAAGAAGAAATGGTGAAGGACCAGTAGAAGTGGATGGGATAGATTCCGATCAACAGATGATAGATCACCAATAAGATCAGCTGGAACTAAAGAATCAGTAGGCTCAGCACGAGAAGAAGAAGCAGTAGCATGTGATTGACTCTGAGAAACAGTAGAATGACCAATCGGTCGACCAATCTGACAAGATGAACCCTAGAGAAATGTGACTCCAAGGGCGGTGACTAAACGATAAATAAGACAAGCATAGGGCAAACCTATCCTACGGCCAGGGACTCGGTAAGTACGAAGAATATGTTGGTACAGAAAAGTAGGAAGGTCAATCGAGTCACCGTGAACTAGGGCATAAAGAAAATGAGCCCTATCAGATGGTAATGTGGAAGTGTGGGTAACTGGGCCAGGTTCGTGCACACAATGAGCAACAAAACCTGACGCTCGGTTGAGAGCGATCCAGTGCGAACCGCTGTGGAGCCCCCTTCTAACAAGGTATCAAAAAGAGTGGAATAAACCACATGATCAAATGGACTGTATCAGCAGACAGATAATATGAAGAGATTCGGCCAAGACATCGTGTGAAACATAAGAGTACGACCTCTAAGGAAGACCCGGAAAAAAGTATCACAAACCTCATGAATGTTTGTGAAGAACTCCTGTACCAAAAGACTGGGAGGAAGAACCAACCCAGTAAGCAATGAATCCCAACCCTGAGAAACAAAAATGGCAGCAATGTCGGGTGATAAATCAGCTAAGATAACCTCACCATCTATGAGAATAGGACGATGAGAAAATTGAGAAGAAAAGACCTCATATGCGGTAGAAGAAATGAAATGCCACCGGTTATACGAGATGGATCCAGTAGATTGATGTGCGGTAGTCCTAGCTCTCTTTGGCGGCATCTGGAACATGATTGCAGAACAAACATGTCAAGAGATGCTACAGAAGAGAATATAGACCACACGAGATGTCATGCATGAAAATGCGTGAAATGATGTAACAGTGAAGCAAACACATAAAACGATGCAAACATATGTTACATGCACCTAGAATAATGCAAACGTGTCAAATAAGGCCATGCATGAACATAGTGCGGTGACTGCAGGACGGAGGTGCAGTGACAGAGGGACGGAGGTGTAGTGGTGTCTTAGATTGAGGTGCAATGTGAGTATCATGGAACCTAAACCAAGATTTAATGCAAACCAACTCCAATTGTACATGTTAGTGCATAGAAGTGTTCATGTGATGGAATAAGACTCGTATGTGTAATATGATGGCCAAAAACGCACGATCACCCCCAATGAAACATTTTATCGAACACTTGGCGTGCAGTATAAATTCCACACAATCAATGCATAATCCAATGCACTCATGGCCAACCCATCATCCTAGCATCACAACCAAGTCACCCAGCATCTAAACATATCTCGTTATCCATTAAAGTCGACCAAAATAAGCCAAAAATATCAAGTTCAATGAAGAACATTCGAGCAATGGCCAAAATCATCAAAAACATGTTAAATTCGTAGCATGTCGATGCAATATCAATTTCCCAACACTAACAAATTCAAAACATATGAATGCATGGAAAGAATTAGGGCAAATAGCTAAGAAACCCAAAAAAATCCCAATTTTGTCAAAAACAAGGGTTTGATCAAATTACTTTCAAGAATTTTGAATTGAGTGAGGTAAATGATGTTAATGAAGGCTAAACGTGTTGCCCACGCCTTGAAGAGTGAGAAATTGCACAAATTTGATGAAGAATGGTCGAGATTTGAGAGAGAATAGCAAAAAAAAATATGAGTGAAAATGGAGGCTGGTGTCGCGTCTTATAAGCGACAGTCGCTCGAGCGAGACAGGAACTGAAAGGGTCGCTCGAGCGACATTCAAGCAAAAATCGAGCGAAAGCTCAAATGTTAAAAATAGCACCAGAATCTTGAAAAATCAACTTTTAAGCACAGTTTTCTAAAATTGACAGAAATAACACCCTTTTCAAGACTTTCAATTTCAGCACCACTCGATTTTTTTTAACACATGGCACGCACTTCAACAAGTTAGTCAACGAGAAAATACAGTTGAACATAAATATTCGAAACTTAAGAATATAAGTGTTGCCCCCACACACATAGATCAGGTTTAACAGAGTAAGTTGTATATGTGACTTACATGTGTGATGTGTCACTAATTTCAAGTAAATCAGACTCCAATCTTAATTTTGTGAGAAGAGACACGCCAAAATTCACTGTCAATAGATATATTCTCTACTTATGAAAATCAAACTTTTAGACACATTAGGACCTATGCAAAAATCTTCTTTGGCATGATACAAAAATTTTCTTTTTCTCCCCCTAAATATACACTTGTTTTTTAATCAGTATTTTATACGACTAATCATATATTTCATCTTAAGTGCATGTTCTAATTCATTGAGTAACTAAGATGACTCATGTAGCGAGCTTTGAGTTGGTTAACCCAAGTCAGTTGATCATAGGCACCAGGTATAGAAATACCCCGTATGCTTAATTGCTCGAGTCAAATAGCCTCGAAGAAGAACATTAAGATAATGAGCATACATCAATTTTTTAATTCATAGGGGGGTTATATACATGAGCTTAGGTCTAACTCAATAAGTCAATTCGAGTTCAGAGTCACTATATCAACAAGTGACAGTCATCCCAAATCTCACACATGCGGTCAAGACCTATTTACGAGATCATAGTGTGTGCTGTGCAATGAATACATGATTGAACATATACTAAATACTCCAGAGAGAACACCAATCATGTGATAGGATACGGACTATTCATTAGATAAATGCATATTCATTCTCAACATGCATTATCACATTTCACATATATGATGGAGTAGTCCACATATCAAACCAATCACCAAACAAAAACACATATTTTTTTTTAAATGAGAATCTCACATAACTAAAAAAAATATTTCAAGCACACACGACAAAGCAACAGACAGCAAAACAAAAAAATAAAAAATAAACGCATGCAAAGTGTAAAATGTTACAGTGTAATGAACTATGCATGTAGATACCCACAAATGAGATCAATGTGGTGCTTAAGCACCATTGACTTCCATACGGTCAATATCAACTTTCTTGACCCATGTATTCCTAGCAGTAGAGATAGACCTAGTCAATTGAGAAATTATCCTAGTCAGCTGAAGGACTTGACTGGAAAAAGAATTAACCTAACTAGGAATATCCTGATTTCTCTCCTTCTGCACACGCATAGGACACCTCGGCCTAACATGACCCAAAGTACCACAGTGATGACAAGTAGGTACAAATCTAGTCTTAGACACAAATGAATATTGAAACCGAGTTTGAGGTGCAGTGTTCTTACGAGACCTAGGAGTCCTGTGTCCTATGATACGCTCAGCTCTAGAATTAATATTTTTAGCAATGTGTGGCTGAGTAGAAGCAAGAACGAAGGAAGTCTTAGAGGCACCAGCCAAATTGGAATTGTTCTTAACGTAACCTAGACCACGTCTATCACCTGCAGGCTTGTTCATACCTAAAATACTATCAAGCTTCTTAGACCCACTGAAAAACGCCTCAAGTTGATAATTGAATTTTTCTAGGTCACTCATGAGGGTCTTAACCTTCTCTTCTAAATTCTCATTGGCACATCTAAACTCACTCAGGGAAATGGTAGAGTCATTAAGCTCATCAGCTAGTCTCTCTTTTTCTCGTTCTAAGGAATGAACTTTCTTAAGTATGGCATGGTTGAGTTTTTTTTTGTCTTAAGGCTCTCCTCATACAACTCCTAGAACACAACCTGAAGATTATCCTCATCATCTGAGGCCTCATTACTGCTCTCAATCTCAGTCTTTTCACTAACCTTTTCAGAAACACATTCTACTTGAGACACAAATGCCATGTACTTCCCTACTTTCTCATACTCAGACTACACACTCGGGTCACTCTCACTAGAGTCATCATCAGATAATGCAACAACTAAGGCTCTACATCTATCCTTAGTCAAGCTCCTTTTGAGATTAGGACATTTATTCCTTAGTGCCCAACCCCCTGGCACTCATGACATCTAACAGACTGGAGCTCACTACTAGACCCTTTACCACCACCCTTATCACGTTTTTCCTTCTGAAATTTCCTAGGGGGACTCCTCTACCTAGATTGTGGTCTTGGTCTATTCCTCAAAGCCTTCTGAAACTTTTTCACAAAGTAGGCTATCTCTCCACCTTTAAGGAACTCTCCATCACTAGACTCAGAATTCTCTTCCCTATGGGTGTTCAAGGCAAAGGATTTTTGTTTCCTATGTTGTGCTAAGGCTAGTTCATAGGTTTGAAGGGATCCTACAAGTTCTTCTATTTTCAGCATGTCAAGGTCCTTACTTTCTTCAATCGCAATTACCTTAGGTCTAAACCTTTCAGGTAAGGATCTAAGAACCTTTCAAACGATTTTTAACTCATTAATTTTTTCTCCTAGATTAAAACTAGAGTTCACAATATCATTCAATTTAGCATAGAACTTATCAAACTTCTCATCATCATTCATCCTAAATTCTTCAAACCTAGAAGTCAACATCTGTAATTTAGAGCTTTTCATAATCTTAGTACCCTCATGGGTTGTCTCCAAAATATCTCAAACATCCTTAGCGGTCTCACACATAGACACTCTCCTAAACTCTTCTAGAGACACAACCATAAATAACGCATGCAAGCCTTTACTATTCCAACTACACTCATCCAAGTTAGTTTTTGTCCATAAAGAAATATCAGTGAGTGTAACAACACCATCAGTGGTAGTAGAAGGTGGATTCCACCTATTTTCCACATAAATCCACACACGCTCATCCAAAACCTTAAGAAGCGCTCTCATTCGAACTTTCCAGTAGGCATAGTTACTGCCATCAAAATATGGCAGTACAGACAATGAACTACTCATCTAGACAATTAAAATATGGGCCAGGACACGAGATTAGGCTCTGATACCAATTGAAAAATGCAAGATTCGACCTAACTACGCCTAGAGGGGGTGATTAGGTGTAAATACGGAATTATCAATTTAATTAACAAGCAACAAGTCACAAGTTAATTATGTCTAGGTGATTATTCATACAATTCAATTTAGCATATCTTTGAATATCGCAATTAAATCAAATCAATAAAAAAAAGTAAACAACACCAGAATTGTTCACAGAGAAACTCAACATGGAAAAAACCCCGAGCGCTTTGCCAGTCAAAGATCCACTATAAACTGTCAATTAACTTAAAAATCACCTCAAAGTTGAAAACACAAGCTTTCTAATCTCATGTCTGAAGTGCGAAGCAACCCTCCTGGAATGTGAACACAAACACCAATCACGGCTCTTCTTTGTAAAGCAGTCCTCCTAGAATGAGCACATGAACTCCAATCCTGACTCTTTACACAGTTTATCTCATGTAAATCTTCCCAAAGAACTCATTGTTCTTCAGTTCTTCCCTGATCCTTAATGCAGCAGAGTTGACGAAACAATCTTGTAGCAGATCCAAGTGAAGAAAGCAATTCAGTGTTTGATTTAGCTATTTGATGTTTTCACAATGAATGACGCATGACCAATGGAGGATTTGAACTTTTGATATGATGAAGCACGAATTCTCTTAAGAATGTAATGTGTTCAACCTCTCTGTAGCAGAAGACGCGGCGCTAGTATTTATATGTTGGACGAAACAGGTTGTATGGGCAAAGTAAAATTCTCGGAAAATAAAAATTAGGTCTGGCCGTAAAAACGTCGCTCGAGCGAGAAGGATACTTCTCCCCAGTGAAGGGTCTGTCCCTCGAGTGACAGTGGGGCGAAAGTTGAGCGAGGCAGTCTCTGATTCCTCCGCTCGAGCAACAAGCAAAAAATCGGCGTGAATCCTTCTTGTTCCAGACATGGAACCCTGAACCCTACGCTATCCTACCAACTGTGAAACTTTACAATTCAGTCCCTAAAATTTTATAATTGTTCAAGTTGGTCATTTTGTTCATAGAAACGCCAATACAAAATATAAAACTAACAGGAAGCAACCTATATCAAAGCTATAATCCATTGATAAAATGAGTTCAAAATCATTATTGTCAAATGAACATCATAAAGATGCATAAAACTATACGAAGAAATTATTTCGAAAAATGTAAAAATAAAGAAGCCCAAATATAGAAAATTAACAATACCTTATCTTCTTCTTCAAATGCTCAATAAGAATATTATAAGCTTTGATTACCCCATTCAACCAAATGAGTGCACGATGGAATGAAAATGTAGATTTTATGGTTTAATGAAGTAGAAAGATGATGATAAGAAAATGAAAAAAGGGTTCATAGAAGATGTCGAAGCCGGCTGTGGAATTAAGGAAAGCTAAAATTCAATTAGAGCTAAATGAGAATTGAAATGGGAATTAGGGGAATTAATGCTTTTTTTTTTTTACCTACATGGGCATTTTAGTATTTTACAAATTCTATTTCCATTTCTTTGTATGTTTGGGCTATCCAATTAAAAAATATAGATATTGGTCTTTATAAACTAATTTCTTCTTTCACTGGCCTTTTAAATGAAAGCCCAAAATTGCAATAGATAGAACAAAGGAATACTTAGTCATTGTTTGGCTTAACTTAAAAGTTGATAAAAAAAAAAAAAATTATGATCATACATTTCTAAGAATTCACAATTTTTTTCATTTTTTCAATAACATATTTCATCAAGTTTTTATTAAAATCTGCTAAAACGGGGATTGTTGTTCGTTTGGTATAGCTTCAAAAGTTGCTAAAAATTGATGTTAAAATTGTTAACTAATATTAATTATATATTTCATGAAATTCACAATTTTTATTAACTTTTCAATCACAATTTAAATCAGCTATTTTTTTTTTCAAAGTTCTATCAAACAACCCCTCATAAACATGTTTGATTGTGATTTGAAGGATTTTTTAATGATTTTTTAGGCACTATGTGAACATTTTAAGCATAATGTACCGTTTAAAAATCATTTAGGTGTTATTTAGTGTATGACCAAATATGTTAATTATGTTGTCGTAGTTTTATGTAATATGTTCTTAATAGTGAAACAAAACCTTATTATTGAAAACCCAGGGTAGAGCCTCCAAGTCGGCCCAAGCTCTTTTTCGCAATTTTTCTCCAAATAGCGCGGAGGAACCACCCCTTTCTCCCCTTTCGTCATAAGGCGTTGCCTGACTTTGAGAAAAATCATTTATGTGTTCTCGAGGCTAGGAAGATAGAAGAAGAGGTTTTGCCCTCAATGCTATCCAAAGTTATATTATATAACGAAAGACTTTCGTAGGCCTGTAGCGCATGTAGGCCTGTAGCGCATCCTTCATCCAATAGGAAGTGTTTTTTCTTAGCGAAGCGAGGAAGTAGACCCAACAGCAGACGGGTGGGGCGTTTTATTCATATGTGTCGATTAAGTTAAGGACATACATCTCAACATTATACGTACCATGTGCATATTACAATATAAATAAGTTTCATTTATTATTTTCATGGGATGAATGAGTCGTGATTGCTTATACTCGTATTAAAATATGTAACATGACAAGTGTCGTTTTCATGTCCAGTAACGACATTGGCGTCGTTCCGAAATTTTCACCTATATCCAATTTTTTCATCAAAACAAATTTTTAATGGACTCTCTAAAGTATGTAACATAAAAAGTTATGAAAAGATTTAAGACGATTATACAAATGTCATTACAACGATACACAAGTGTCATTTGCGGTGGAAAAAAAGGAAAAAATATTGGAAAACTTAACAAAAAATATTGGTGAAGATATGGGTGTGGAGGGGGGGCGGAGCCCCCGAATTTTTTTTTTTAACTAAAGATTGAAAACGACGATTTTGAGTACCAAAATAGGCAAGTTAGATTGACTGACCAAAAAAACAATCAGTTTGTTGACCTTTTTAAGTTAGTGGTTGCAATGTTTGACTTCGTTCCGATGAAAAAGTAGCAAAATATTGGAGAAATCAACAGAACGACAAAAGTGTCGTTACTGCTTTGAGAACGACAGAACTGTCGTTCTGCATCTAAAATCGATTTTGAAGAGCCACGATAATGATGAGTTGAACTCATTTAAGTTGCAGGTCGAACACGCCACTTACAACATTTGAAATTTATGCTCATTACTTAATCAAGAGGAAAAAAAAACGACACAACTGTCGTTACTGTTTTGAAAACTCTAAAATCGATTTTGAAGAGTCACGACCCGTCCCAACCACGACAATTGATAAACTGAACTCATTTGAGGTACGGACTGGACACGTCGCTTACAAAATTCTTAAGATATGTCCATTATTTGTACTTCCAAACGAATCCAGGCCAAGACTTGTGTTTTCACCGTTTCATACCTTATATTCTCTATGAATTCCACCGTTAGTTGTCACACAATCAACATTTCGACCTTCTTTGGGTTAGGGGTCCAATCTGAGGCAATTCCCTTGAAAAGTAAAAAATAAACCTTGAAAATCAACAGAAGACACAATAGTGTCCCCGATTAACGGCACAGTGTCGTTCTGCCTCTAAACACGATTTTGAAGAGCTGCGACCCGTCCGAGCCACGATAATCGATAATATGAACTCATTTAAGGTGCGGACTGGACACGCCGCTTACAAAATTTTTAAGATATGCCCATTACTTGTACTTCCAAACGAATCCAGGCCAAAACTTGTGTTTTCTTCGTTTCATACTTATATTCTCTATCAATTCCACCGTTAGTTGTCACACAATCAACATTTTCGACCTTCTTGGGTTAGGGGGTCCAATCCTTGAGGTCATTCCCTTGAAAAGTAGAAAAAAACTTGAAAAATCAACAGAACGACACAAGTGTCGTTTAACGGCACAAGTGTCGTTCTGCCTCTAAACATGATTTTGAAGAGCCGCGACTCGTCCGAACTACGATAATCGATAATATGAACTCATTTAAGGTGCGGACTGGACACGTCGCTTACAAAATTCTCAAGATATGCCCATTATTTGTACTTCTAAACGAATCCAGGCCAAGACTTATGTTTTCACCGTTTCATACCTTATATTCTCTATCAATTCCACCGTTATTTGTCACACAATCAACATTTTCGACCTTCTTGGGTTAGGAGGGTCCAATCCTTGAGGTCATTCCCTTGAAAAGTAGAAAAAAACTTGAAAAATCAACAGAACGACACAAGTGTCGTTTAACGGCACAAGTGTCGTTCTGCCTCTAAACACGATGTTGAAGAGCCGCAACCCGTCCGAACTACGATAATCGATAATATGAACTCATTTAAGGTGCGGACTGGACACGTCGCTTACAAAATTCTCAAGATATGCCCATTCCTTGTACTTCCAAAGGAATCCAGGCCAAGACTTATGTTTTCACTGTTTCATACCGTATATTCTCTATCAATTCCACCGTTAGTTGTCACACAATCAACATTTTCGACCTTCTTAGGTTATGGGGTCCAATCCTTGAGGTCATTCCCTTGAAAAGTAGAAAAAATATTGAAAAATCAACAGAACGACACAAGTGTCGTTTAACGGCACAAGTGTCGTTCTGCCTCTAAACACGATTTTGAAGAGCCGCAACCCGTCCGAACTACGATAATCGATAATATGAACTCATTTAAGGTGCGGTCTGGACACGTCGCTTACAAAATTCTCAAGATATGCCCATTCCTTGTACTTCCAAATGAATCCAGGCCAAGCCTTATGTTTTCACCGTTTCATACCGTATATTCTCTATCAATTCCACCGTTAGTTGTCACACAATCAACATTTTCGACCTTCTTGGGTTATGGGGTCCAATCCTTGAGGTCATTCCCTTGAAAAGTAGAAAAAAAAACTTGAAAAATCAACAGAACGACACAAGTGTCGTTCTGCCTCTAAACATGATTTTGAAGAGCCGCGACTCGTCCGAACTACGATAATCGATAATATGAACTCATTTAAGGTGCGGACTGGACACGTCGCTTACAAAATTCTCAAGATATACCCATTACTTGTACTTCCAAACGAATCCAGGCTAAGACTTGTGTTTTCACCGTTTCATACCTTATATTCTCTATGAATTCCACCGTTAGTTGTCAAACAATCAACATTTTCGACCTTCTTGGGTTAGGGGGTCCAATCCTTGAGGTCATTCCCTTGAAAAGTAGAAAAAAATTTGAAAAATCAACAGAACGACATTAACGACACAAGTGTCGTTTAACGGCACAAGTGTCGTTCTGCCTCTAAACACGATTTTGAAGAGCCGCGACCCGTCCGAGCCACGATAATCGATAATATGAACTCATTTAAGGTGCAGACTGGACATATCGCTTACAAAATTCTCAAGATATAACCATTATTTGTACTTCCAAACGAATCCAAGCTAAGACTTGTGTTTTCATCGTTTCATACCTTATATTCTCTATTAATTCCACCGTTAGTTGTCACACAATCAACATTTTCGACCTTCTTGGGTTAGGGGGTCCAATCCTTGAGGTCATTCCCTTGAAAAGTAGAAAAAAACTTAAAAATTCTACAGAATATTGGAAAAATCTACAGAACGACACAAGTGTCGTTAAACAACACATGTATCGTTCTACCACTAAAATCGATTTTGAAGAGCCGCAACCCGTCCGAGCCACGATAATCGATACGCTAGACTTATTTAAGTAACAGGATGGTCACAACGCTTACAACGTTCGGGAGATTTGCTCATTACTTGTACTTCGAATTGAATTTGAACGAAGACTTGTGATTCTATGGTTTGCTACCATCAATTCCACGTCAATACCCAAGTTAGTTGTCACGAATCAAAAGTTTCGACCTTCCTCAGGGTTGGGGGTCCAATCCTTGAGGTCGTTCCTCCAGAAAAGTAATAAAATACTGAAAAAATCAACAAAACGACACAAGTGCCGTTACTGTTTTAAAAACGACACAAGTGTCGTTCTGCTAATAAAATCGATTTTGAAAAGTCGCGACCCGTCCAAGTCACGATAATAATAAGCTGAACTCATTTAAGTTGCAGACTGAACACGCCCCTTACAACATTCGGGATTTATGCTCATTACTTAATCGAGAGAAAATAGAAAACGACACAACTGCCGTTACTGTTTTGAAAACGGCACAAGTGTCGTTCTGCCTCTACAAAGAAAACGACACAACTATTGTTATACAGTATAACTGCCATTATGGCTTCATCGAGCCTAAGGCAATTACATAATCCCTCTTTCCAACATTATACATAGTTTGATTTTCAAAATAATAAAAGTAGTACATTATAACATAACACCACCATCATTTTTCAATATTACAAAATGAGTACATCGTAACACTACAAAAAGGTAGCATGTCTATTATCCTTGCGACGAACACTCAAGGAGCAAGTGTGATGACGAGAATATTTTCGTATTTGAATATCTACATGTTCTTCAGCATTCTCTAAATAACTCCATGTCCATTTGCCTTCTTCAATTTTTTTAAACTCAACAAAATAACATACTTGTACCCATATCATTTCTATAGAATCCATAGCTGCAAATAAAATAAAAAAGTTAAATAGTTTACTCAAGTATATATCAAAGTAATATAAAAATAGCTATCATATTTAAATTATCAAAGTAAAAAACATTGTATTGTCAAGAACGGACATATTATAACAGATAATGTTTGTATTGTCATTTTACATGGAAGATAACGACTGTACTGTCGTTCTGCACTACGTAAAATGACTGGAGTGTCGTTCTGTACTGTAGATCGTCCAATAGTTACACCCAATACAGAAATACACCAACTGTGGAAAATAAATCAGCTAAAATATCATTTCATATTATATTCAACAATAAAAAGACCAATGTACACGAAATTATAAAAAATACCTTTCTTTTTTCTTCAAAAATTTAGAGATTTCAATGTAGATAATTTAAAAACCAAAATTCTTGTTCAAATAATTAAAATCTAGGAAAACAAAGGTGAAGAATATGATAAATAACAAGATTTTAGGTAGCAATCACATAGAGATGTCGATGTGTTTTGGAGACGGATTGATGATTATTTTTATTTTTTATTTTGTAAATGAAAGGGAAGGTGGACTGAGGAATTAATTGGATTGAGAGGGGTGTTTGGGTATTTTCCATGGTGAGGGTATTTTGGATATTTGATATTGTTTATTTATTGTTTTTTGTAATTGAAGGTCATTTGGCCAAGAAACATTGAGATGAGTTGTTTTAACCAAACTCATTGTTTGACTAGACTTTTTAACAAACAATCCCGTCAACTATCACCACCACCAACACCACCAAGAACCACGTAAATCCCTAACAACACCATAACATTGAAACGACCTACCACTCCAACAACCAAAAACACCACCACCATCACCACTTGTACCACAACCAGCATCACCACTACTCTCACCACCTCCATCGCACAACCATTTGCAAAATCATATCCACCCATACCCAACAAATTAGAAACTTACCTCTGCTCACTCAAATCTCATCGGACCACCACCTCATACCTTTAACTCAAACCACCGTCAATCACCTCCATTCCATCGTCAATATTCTTTACCTCGTCGGCAACCACTCCTTCATAGATTTGTCATCCTTCGTCCTCATCAACAATCACATAGCCCCAACCAGTCAACAATCTTACAAATCTGTCGCGGCAGCCAATAAAATACTATGGAGACGCCATTCAGTACCATGGCGACTGCACACCGCATCTGCCTCGCGTGACAGAACTCATCGCCGCTCCTCACGGTATCTGCTCCTCGCAGTTGTTCAGCTCGTTCCTCGCAATGCTTCCATGCACGCTGCGGGTAATATTTTCTTTATTGAGTAATATTTATTTTTAATACACTATAAAATTTATTAAATTAAAACTTTAATTAAACTATCATTGCACAATTATTTTCGTATATTTTAAAATTATTTGTTTTGATTATATATAAATCCCAATTTATTTTAAAACGGATGAGATATGTTTGTCACTTCATATATAAAGTGAAGCTAAATGACAACTTAAAACATTATAGAATGAAAAAAAAAAAAAAAAAAATTAGATAAAAACCCGCTCCAAAGTCAATTAACAATATTAGGAGTAAGTTGTTGTTGGTCCTTTTTTTTTTTCTCAATGATATATTGATTTGTAGGAAAGGTGGAATAGATTTGAAAATCTAAAATAAGAATAGCAAGCTATCTTGTATATCGCGATACAACAATGCTTCTAGAAAGTATCCACATTAACAATATCAATTTTACAGTAAAATTTACATACTATTTTTTTTTTTTTACCTTATGTAACATTTTGCATACTATTTTTTTATTATTTAATTTATTTAAAGGATGGTTTTCTTTTTTAGATTGATTAATATATTAACTTCTTTTCCTAAAATCTAACATCAAATCAATAAAAACTTATTTTAACAAATTCACGAAAACAATAAAAAATATTTAAAATATATCATTTGGCTCTTCCAAAATTGTAAAAATAGATAAAATTCTTGATAACTATATTCTAATTAATATTTATAGTTCAATGAATAAAGATATAAAAAACAATCAATTTAAATAATTTTTTTTATTACTTATTATTTTGTAGCTAAAAATTAAATTTTCATTTTTTAACTTTGGTTAATTTCGCTACTTAAAAAATTGTAAAGAACGCATTTATTGGAATCTACGGGGGATGGATTTTTTTTTTTTTTTTTTTTTGGTTATTACGATTATGAGTATTTTTGTCTAATTAACTATTTTTAATAGGAAAAAATTGTGAGCATGTGTTCTTTTTTGGTATAGTATAAAATATAGTGTAAAGTGTAAATCTGAAAAATACGATATGTAAAGTGTAAAGCACCTGTACAGAGATTATATTTTGTAGATTAGTGTGTAGAGTGTAAATTTGAAAAATACGATATGTAAAGTGTAGTACACTTGTACATAGGCTATATATTTTGTAAATTTCCCCTTTTGACAATGTTGATTTGGATATCCTTAAAGCAATCCATTAATAGCATGTTTGGTAACTTTGAAAGGTAATTTAATAGGTAATCGTACCAAACATTCTATAATCTCTCCTATATTTCAAATAATCTTATATTTGCAACGCATTCAATAATTTACTTGCGTAAACCATTTAGTTCTTTAAAATGGAAAAGAAACCTTCTAAAAAAATCTCAAACGCTTGTTTTTATGATTCAAAACTATTATTAGATAACTTATTGATCAATGATATACTTCCATCCTTCGGAGAAAACAGAATTAACGGTGATTATAGGGATCTTGAGTGAAAAATAAATTGAAATTGAAAATTCACCAATAATAAATATGTCATCGTATATGTATCTCTTCTCATTTTGATTCGATCATTAGAGGGACTTTAAGACATTTTCCGTTCCTTTTTTTTTTTTTTTTTTTGCATGTACACAAAATGAGAGTTCATAAATGATATGCCCATGGAACCAGGGGCGGACCCAGCTTAGGCCCAGTGCAGGCAGCTGCCTGCACTGGGCTTTGGGCTTCCCCTGATTTTTTCTCTAGCCCAAAACCAAAAAAAAAAAAAATTCGGCCAATTATTTGGCCCATTCAAGAGTCCCAGGCCCCATGAATCCATGATTAAACTCTTGCGGTGCAACTCCTGTGAGCCCTTTCTTCCAGTTCCATCTTGCAACCATCGATTTCTTGCAATCAATCGCCGACCGCTTTCTTCCACGACCACGAGAACCTGCTGCTGCATCCGGCGACCGCCACCAACATCCCCACCGCAAGTAATTGCACGTCGCTGGGGGAACTGCGGGCTGCGGCGGCAACTGACTGGGGGAACTGCACCGTCGCTGGGGGAACTGCAGGCGCTGCTCGTACGCGACGCTCCGGACGGTAGGTAAGTTTTCCTAGACTTCTTCCTCCTTATTGATTGTTATGTGTATTCAATTGCATTATTTCAGTATTCAAAATTTCTTCTATGGTGATTGATTTGCGTATTGGAATTGGAATTTGGAATGGTATGCTAATGCTGTAGAGTGTAGACTGCTATGGTGAATTGGTGATTGTCGAATTGGAATTTGAAATGCTGTAGAGTGGTTATTGAATTGCTATGTTTTTCTGTTAGGGGAAAAGGGGGGAAGAGACTAGACTATAGTAAATTTGATATAAGATCTCAATTAAAAATGTTTTTGCTTATCTATTATCAATTACTATTTATTTGTAATGTTACATTCTATTCGATTCTTGCAAAAATTGGTGTAGGCAATATTATGTAAGTAATATAAATAAAAAATTGTGTTTTGAACTCTCAAATTTGAACATCATGGCATATAGAATCATGGATTTTCTTTCATGATTTTTGCCATAGGAAAGAACTAGTGTTTTGGCATGAAAGCAACCATATGTTGCTTGTGGATGAAAGAAAGTCTAGGGAATAAAAAGCCAAAAATGGGCAAACTACTTTGTACTTCATAATTTCATCCTAAATTCTGAAATACTTCCAGTAATGTGAGGGCTTGCTCATCTTTATTCCTCTTTTGAAGCGCTAAATCCACTTGAAACTTGTGAAGAGCGATGATTCCGAGTGACATTAAACGTACAAGAGCTTAATATAGTTTCCTATGTATTACAGTCAGTTATGGAAAGATTTTATAAAAGAAAAACTCCTGAGGTTGCGGAAAATGTTAATGAAGAGACGTTAATTGGAGACGATTTTGATGTTACACAACTTCCCACTGATCCTGGATTAAGGACTCCAATCTTGAATTACGATTCTAACATTAGAGATCAAGTTCGGAGAGCATATATGCAAAAGGGTCCTTGTCAACCGTTTAACCATGAATTTAAGAAAAGACAATTTGGAGAAAAAGAATCTAGACGATTCAATCCTTCTTGGTTTAACGAGTTTGAAGGTTGGTTGGAGTATAGCGTGGAAAAAGAGGCAGCTTTTTGCTTGTATTGTTATCTTTTTAAAACAAGTAGTGGGAAACAAGGTGGAGGCGACTCATTTGTTGGTGAAGGATTCACGTATTGGAAAGATAAAAAGAGGCTCGGTACTCATGTTGGAAAGCATAATAGTTCACATAATCAAGCTCGTATTAAGTGTGAAGCTTTGATGAATCAAGAACAACACATTCAAACGGTTTTCTTCAAGCAGTCAGAGCAAATGAGAAATGAATATCGTGTCCGTCTTATTGCATCAATTGATTGTGTTCGAGTTCTGTTGAGGCAAGGGCATTCATTTCGAGGCCATGATGAATCTAAGAATTCTTTGAATCCAGGTAACTTTCTAGTTCAATTAGAATTTCTATCTGATCATAATCATGAGGATAAGGCTGTGACATTTGAAAATGCACCCCAAAATTGCAAATTAACATCCCCTAAGGTACAAAAGGATATAGTAAGTGCTTGTGCTACTGAAACGATAAATGTTATTATCAAAGATATTGGTGATTCGTTATTCGCTATCTTAGTTGACGAATCTCGTGATGTTTCAATGAAGGAGCAAATGTCAGTTGTGTTACGTTATGTGAAAAATGGGCTTGTAAATGAACGTTTCATAGGTCTTGAACACGTGTCCACTACCACAGCTGTCTCACTCAAGTCTGCTATTGATAAGATATTTTCTAGATATAATTTAAGCATTTCTAATTTGCGGGGACAAGGTTATGATGGGGTAAGTAATATGCAAGGTCAGTTCAATGGTCTCAAAGCACTCATTTTAAATGAGAACCCTTGTGCTTTTTACATTCATTGTTTTGCGCATCAACTCCAACTAGCTCTTGTAGCTGTGGCAAAGAAGAATAGACCGATTACTAATTTCTTTTGTGTGGTTACAAACGTGATAAACAATGTTGGAGCATCTGCTAAACGTTGTGATCTTCTTCGAGATAAACAATCAGATTTTATTGTTGAGGCATTGGAGAATGGTGATATTTTAAGTGGACGAGGCCTTAATCAAGAAACCACTCTTCAGCGTTCAGGTGATACTCGTTGGGGATCACATTATAATTCTTTGGTTAGCTTGATTAACATGTTTACGGCTGTTATTGATGTACTTGGAATAATTGAAGAAGATGGATCAAGTACTTGTGATAAAAAAAATGATGCATTTAATTTATTGGAGTCAATACAATCGTTTGATTTTGCATGTAATCTACATTTAATGAGAAGTATCTTGGGGATTTCAAATGATTTGTCAAAGGCATTACAAAGGAAAGATCAAGACATTGTCAATACAATGGACATGGTGAAAATTTGCAAAAAGAGACTTCAACTTATGAGAGATGATGGGTGGGATTCTTTCTTACAACATGTTTCTTCTTTTTGTGAGCATCATTATATCAATGTCCCAAACATGGATGGTATGTTTATGCGTTCTGCACACGGTGGTCGCCCTCATCGTAATCCTCCACAAATGACCAACTTGCATCACTTTCGGGTAGATTTATTCTATTCTGTCATAGATACGCAACTTCAAGAATTGAATGATCGTTTCTCAGAGGTAAATACTGATTTGCTCCTTTGTGTAGCTTGTCTATGTCCACAAAATTCATTCTCTGCTTTTGATAAAAGAAAGTTGATTCAACTTGCTAAGTTTTATCCACAAGATTTTTCAGAAGTAGATCTCTTCACACTTGACGATCAACTTGATAATTACATTTTTGATGTCCTCTCTAACAAAGAGTTTGAAGAATTAAATGGTCTCAGTGCTCTCGCACAACAGTTAGTTTTGACAAATAAGAGCAGATCATATCCAATGGTTTACAAGCTTTTGACTTTGGCACTAATTCTTCCTGTTGCTACTGCTACGGTAGAGAGGGTATTTTCTGCCATGAACATTGTGAAGAATAGATTGTGCAATCGAATTGGAGATGAGTGGATGAATGATCGCCTTATTGTTTATGTGGAGAAGGACATATTCTTAAAGATTGATAATGATGTGATTGTACAAAGGTATCAAAGTATGAAAACTCGTAAAGAACAATTGTAAGGTATTTCATTTTAGTATAATGCTTATGTTATAATTTTTTTTTTCTTTTTTACTGTTACCGCCCGCACTGGACAAATATCATGGGTCCGCCCCTGCATGGAACTGCTCTTTTCGAACTTATTAAGGGTTCGTTTAGCATAACTTTAGAGAAATCAAAAGGAGTTTTTAAAAATCAAAAGCTATTTTGGATTCGTTTAACTAATTTTACCGAAGTGTTTCCTCTAGTTAAAAGAACTTTTAGATGAAATTGATTCAATATGGCTTCTTCTACAAACACTTTTGAAATAATAAGAAAAAACTCTTTTAAAAATTAGTTTATAAACATAAATTAATGTAGCTTCCTCAAGAAAAAAAAAAAAAAAAATTCTACATAAAATAAAAATAAAAATCTTGTCAAATAGTTATGAGTAGGGATGTCAACGAGCCGAGCCCAAGCCGGAAAAAAAAAAGTTTGGGCTCGGTTCGAGCTTTTTTTGACCTGAGCCGAGCCGAGCAAAGCCCGGCCAAAAAAATAAGGCTTGGCCCGAGCTTTAGACCCGAGCCGGCTCGTGTTTATTGAATTTTTTTTTATATAAATAAAATTCTTAAAAGCTGCATGCGTGATGATCAATAAAACTATGAGCACTTCTTGTATCAATCAAAACCAAAACTTCGTGATGATTAATTTCAACAAGCAACCTCATGGTTTTAGGGACTAAGGATCCAGCTATAGCATGTAGGGATATGCCTAGCAATTTTGCCACTTCTCCTCCATAGGTGTCCACTATAGCCAATGATTCGTCTTCCCATTCAGGCTCCTCATTTTCCTCTTCACCTCCTTCCATACCCTCCAAAAGGTAAATTTTGGGTTTATTACATCTATGCACAAGGTGGTATTTCTCATCACGGAACCAACATAGTCCATTTTCTTTCCTCTCTTGCATTTGGGTGGAAGTGACTCTTTTTATGGGGAAATTGGTTCTTTTTGGATTGTTGAAGGGTTGAGGTCTCGAGTTGGTTTTATCTAGTGGGGCTGGCAGTTTAAGTATAGGGGCTGGTGTAGGGAGTCTAGGTGGGTAATTTGGGTTGGGGTTTTGGTAGGTAGGGAATTTATTTATGTTGCCTTTGACCCACCTTAACACCTCTTCTTCATGTAACCTTGCCAAGCCGAAAGCAGATGAAAAAGTGGAACATGGTCACAGTGATTCACAATTCATCTCTTAGCCTACTCAAAAAGTTGCTAATTCTAAACTCTTCAGATAAGCCACTTATTTTGTTAGATAGCATTTCAAATTGTGTTTGATATGCTTCAGCAGTACCAGTTTGTCTAAGTTTAGTGAATTCCCTAACAGGATCTTCATAGGCTGAGGGTCCAAATCTCACTTCTAGGGCTGACACAAAGTCATCCCAATAGTTGACTGGGCTTGAATCTTTCAACCAGCTATACCATGAGAGTGTTTTACCTTCCATATGAAAAAAATGCTATTTGTAATCTTTGGTCATCTGGAGTTTTATAGTATTCAAAAAATTGGTGTGCTTTTTGAATCCACTCATCCGGATTAGTATCATCAAATTTAGGAAAATCCAATCTTAAGGGTCTAGCTTGAATACCCCAGCCCCATTAAACAAAGGATTGTTACTAACCTTAGAACTAGAAGCCTCATCTCCTGAATTCAGATGTTCTGCCCAATGTTCATAGCTAGATGCCAAATTGCTGATTTGTTGAAGAACTGCAGTTAACATGCCCTTTTGCCTTTCTTGTTCTTCACGCGGGTTGTTGTTCTCCCCTTTGAGTGCTGTGATGGCTTCCACCAATTGAGCATGGCGAGTACCGTCAGCCGTGGTGCCAAAAACAAACGCGCGCTCTAATACAACTGTTATAACCCATTAATAATTTGTAATAGGAAATAGATAATTGCATGGTAATTTGAGGTTATTAGGCCCCCTTTTGATATTCTGTAATTGAATAACCGATTCAGTGCCTTTTTCATTGAATGATAGCAAACATAAATAGGCCAAGTGATAACCGACCATTACACAACGTGTGCACTGCCCAATAATTATAGAATTGAACAATTGACTCAAAACAAACTACAAACATAATACTGGACTCAATAACATACCACGAGCCTCTCGGCCCACTTACAAAGATTCAGTCACCACGATCAGAGCAATTAAATCAAATGAAACGACATAGCTTTGAACACCAACTGAAACGACATAGCATAAGCACCATCAAACCCTCATAACAAATTAGAGCATTGTAGGAAATATTGAATTGATCGTGACATTACCACTTACAAAACGAACATAAATCTTAGTTTACTTCCAGTAGAAAGCATGAGCTATGACTGCGAGAAACAAATTCGAAAATGAAAGCACAAAAATAGAAAAAGGATATGAATCCCATGCAGGTAATCAATGAATTTCACTAGAAACTAACTGTCAAAATATCAAAATCCATAAATTAAATAACTTGCAAATTTAAATTCTTTCTTTCATTTTGTGCAGCCACGATATTCGAAATAAATTCCGTTAATTCAAGAGTACAAAATATATATTCATCGAAGCAAAGAAAGGAAATTCAGGATACAGTTTCACATCGTAGAATCATGGATTACCTTCACTGTGGGTGGAAGCATTTTGGCTTGTGTGATTCCAATGACGCTCGCGTTTTGGTGATTTCCTTAACAGCGTTGAATCAATTTCTGGCATATCGATTTGCGATTTGGGGTTCGTGGTTGGGGGAAAATTAATTATTTGGGTCTTCTAAAATGGAAATTAGCACATAACTTCCCTATCTTTTACTATTATCGTGGAAAATTGTCATATCTTTCTTTTTTTGGTATTTTCGCTCATATTTTCATATTTCATTACGTAAAAGGTCATTTTCATCATTTTTCTCAATTAAAAATCGTGAAATAACTAATATATCATTCTATTTAAATAAAATAAAAAGAACAAGAAATCTAATTACAATCATAGTCTCAAAATCTTTTAAAAGTGCAAACAAGTCTCAAATAAATTATTAAACTGGTAATTAACACATAATGCATATACATTTCACTATTATTGTGGAAAACGTTCATACCTTTCAGTTTTGCTGACATTTTCATCATTAATTATATATTTGATTGCGCAAATCATTATTTCTATTAATTTCCATGCAATTTTTGAATAAAAAGTTGTCAAAATTAGGAATATACCCTTCTATTTAAATTTTAAAAAATAAAGAACTAATTGCAATCATAGCTTCAAATTTTTTAAAAGGTGCAAAAGAGTCCCAAATAAATTATTAAAAAATTAGAAATTTAAAAAAATAATATTCTTTAAATTTCTTTTTTTATTTATTTAAATATGAGTGTGTGTTCACAATTTTATAGCTTTTTATTAAGAAATTGAATGAAAATTTATAAAAATGACGGTTTGCGCAACCTAATGTATAATTAAGGACTAGAAGTGTCAAGACGGAAGGGCCGACCAAACCCGTGAAAATCGTCCCGATCGACCCGGGACCGCGGGCCGACCCGCGACTCGAGCGGGCGATTCACGGGTCAATGAGGTGTGACCCGCGGGTTTCGTGGGTTGCACCTTCACGGGCCGCGGTTAACCGTGACCCATGAAAAAAAATAAAAAAAATAAATATTATAATTAAGTAGGTGCCAACCTAATTAAGATGTACTTAAACTATAAATTATAGTAAAAATATGTACCAACCTAATTGTGATGTACTTATACTATAAATATTTGATAATAGTAATTAGAAATTCATTTAGTTGTTATTTGTTTAAGTTAAATTTAACTTTTCAAAATTATAAATAATTCATGTAACATTAAATTTGAATTTTATGTAAACATTTATTGGTATAAATATGAATTTATCATTTTGTTCAATTCTTAGTTTACATTTAAATTTTTTTTTTTTGCTATAAATATGAAATTTTTTATATTTTTATAATTTTATTTATACAATTATAGGGCCAAATTGGAACAAACCGTGGCCCGTGAGTGGCATGGACTCGACCCGGATGGGTCAGCTGGCGGGCCTGGATTGTATTCAAAAATTGTGGGCCGACCCGTAACCGGCCCGTAACCCGTAGCGGGTGAGCTTTTTTTCATGTGAGGAGTTACCGGGCTCATATGTTGGCGGCTGACTCGAATTGACACATCTATTAAGGACAAAGATGTCAAAAAAAAAAAAGATATGAACATTTTTTTTATAATAATAGTGAAATCTAGAGACATTATGTGCTAATTACCCTTTTAATAATTTATTTGGGACTATGATTGTTATTAATTCTTCCATTTTCTTTTTGTTTTATTTAAATATAAAGTAAATTCTTCATTTCATAAATTTTAATTGAGAATATAGATGAAAATGATCTTATGCGCAATGAAATGTGAAAATATGGGTAAAAATGCCAAAAAAATGAAAGGTAAAATTTTTTTTCCATAATAATAATAAAAGGTAAGGACGTTATGTGTTAATGACCCTAAAGAAAAATGTCATTTGAAGAAGAGCAGCTCATTACATGGCTGTATGGAGACGTTAGTTACCAGTAGGACGCAGTGTAGCCACATCAGCTTAGGTTCAAATGGCTGGGTGACGGGTGATGGATGGACAACACTTTTGGTGGGTGACCATTCAGAAGCAAATTAAAGAACGATGACCACAACATGACAATATTCAAAGTTCAGTTATTAATGAAACTTTTTACTCCATAAATTAGGGACTATTGTGCAAAATCCCTCTTTTTTTATTTTTTATTTTTAATATTATAACGTCACATCCGATCATCAAATGCGAAAAATAACTCCCCATATCAGCCGTTGATCCTGTTCACTGCTTCATCAAATCTTCCAATCATCCACCTACTTGATATATGCTCGGCCAACAACTCTGCTACTCTCTCTCTCTCTCTGTAAATCCTCGGGACAACGACAAACCATGTCGACGATCTAGCAAACAAAGCCCTAAACTTTTCTCAAAATCTTTTCTTTAACGTAAAAACTTCCTTAATTTTTGTCCCTGAAATTGAGTTTTACCAATTGTATATACCCTTTTTCTTTATAGATATATCTTTTTGGGTGTACGTTCATCTGGGTTTTCTTTATAGCTAAAGAAAAAGGGCGTTTTGAGCTGTTGTGTGTAGCTGAATTGACTCACTGAGTTCAGATTCAACGAGTCAAGCCGGTTGTTTTTCGGTAATTTACATTTTAAATTCATCTAGTTAAGCTCCATTTTGGTACTTTATGTGAATTTTCGCGAATATCTTAGGCTTTTGTTGTTGTTATTATTATTATTATTATTACCAAGGTAAGCGAATATACTGTCTGTGTACACTCATGTGAGTTTAGAGCATAATTTTCGTATTTGGTTTATGTTTTGTGGAAACCTATTGTGTAATGATGGATTGTTGAAAGTGAGTTGAATAACTATCATTTGCTTAAGAGTTCGCGTAATTGGATTATCAGATATTCTGAACAGTCTTCATGTTAATCTTATCAAATGAAGAATTATTGCTAGAATGTCCTCAGATCCCCAGTAAAATATATGTGATATAGAGCACATGTGTTTATAATATTACATCTTAGCATTTCGGAGGGTTGAAAAAGATTTTATTTTTTGTATTTAAATCATTTCTTTACTGGACCAATTTTCTAGTTGAACTTTTTAAATAAGGTTGTCTTTTTCCCCAAGTTAATATACATGGAAATCTCTGTATAATTATTTGAACTTTAAATTGGTGATTTTATATAACCTTTTGAAAATAAGGCTGTAATGTGTCTGTAACAGCATGGTTTTGATATTTGAGGAGGTCGCATAGTTGAAACCATGGGCAGTAGTGAGATGGACAAATCCTCTAAGGAGGGGAAGGAAGCGAAGGAACCCAAAACTCCTACTTCACAGGTAATATGATGCTCCCACATTTTTCATGCATGTGAGTTGTAGGCTTGTAGCAATAGCAGAAAATGAAAATTTTCAATTACTTATTTTTGTTACTTTTTGGTGGGAATTTCTAGGAGCAGCCTTCAGTTACGGGCACAGGCTCAGGCACGGTTACTGGCGACTGGTCTGGCTTTCAGGTTAAAGTCTCTAAAAGATTGCCACTTGGACTTTATGCCTCCTTTCTCAACATTATTATAGGTTGTTGGTTATGGTTGTGCAGGCATATTCTCCTATGCCTCCACATGGATTCTTGGCATCCAGCCCTCAGGCACATCCCTATATGTGGGGAATTCAGGTATATTTCCCATTTATGTTTGGTATTGACTTAGTAGATGTTATGTGCCAATTGCCACATACAATCATCATAAAACTACCCGGAGTTTCTTTTCAACAAAGGAAATAAATGTATTAACTAAAAAGCTGAAAAGGAAAATGGAAAAACTAAATTAAAAATAGAAATGAAGTAAGTTCAATTCGGTCGATCAACTTGACTACTTTGTTTAACAGAGTTTTCTCAGTTGTCTACGTGGATTGTATATTTTGTTTGGTTGCTTGTAAACAATGGCTTATACATTTTTTAAGAAAGTATGTTCCTAAACATTGCTCAACAGTTTCCTAACCGTTACTGTTGTTTTGTTGACCGCTTCTGGGAAATCTTTGCCGTCTATTTGGGGTTAGTTTTGATTGAGTATCCACTCATATAATTGTTCATATTGGAAAACCCATGAGGTAGGAGAATCCAAAACATATAATTGTTCTTATTGAAATGCCTGTGAGTTTGGACAACTTTGGAAAGCTGAGAATGTGGTGGTTTTACATCAACTTGATGGTACTTTTTCGGAATTAGTGCTTGATATGGAAAGTAGTTAGCAATTTTCTTTTAGGAGGAGTTATTTTACCTATACCCTTTAGACTTGTGTTCGTAGTTGTTATTCATTAATTTTTGTTCGAAATTCTTATCTTACAGCAATTTATGCCGCCTTACGGTACTCCACCACATCCATATGTCGCTATGTATCCTCATGGGGGCGTATATGCACATCCAACTATGCCTCCGGTATTTTCTTGTTGATCTTCTTGTTTTAGTTTTATTTACAATCATGTTCCTCTACTTGAAGGGCACTAACTTTTTGGTATTCTGCTTTAAACTTAATTAGGGGTCTTATCCTTTCAGTCCTTTTGCCATGTCTCCAACTGGCATTGCTGAAGCTTCTGTAAGTTGTCTTCACACATATATTTCCCTTCCCAATTTTTTTTTCTTTTTGTATAATGTGCACGATTTCTAATGCTGCTGCTGACTGAGCCTTTCCATAAACAATATCATAAATTTAATAATAGGGTAATGCACCTGGAAACATGGAGGTGGATGGCAAGTCATCTGAGGGGAAGGAAAAACTTCCTATCAAAAGATCCAAGGGAAGTTTGGGCTCTTTGAACATGATTACTGGGAAGAACAGTGAACCCGGTAAAACATCAGGACCATCTGCAAATGGTGTCTATTCAAAAAGGTATAGCAAACCTGTGAACAAAAGGAATGGTCATAAATAAGTTTCACTAGTCGGTTTTAAAATGATCCTGCGAATTGTTGTTATGTTTACTTATTTGGATGTGTAATTGTTGTTTCTTTTTACTTAAATATGTGTGACTGTAAGTGCGCATCTTTTTTTCTTCAGAACTTATAGAAATATTTGTATATCTTCTCTTTTTGGTTGGGTGTATGGGGGAGGTATTTGACTACTCTCCCTCTGGTAGGCCTTCTCTCTCTCTTTCTCGTCTTATCCCCCTTTCTCAGGTTTGTTATTTTACTATTCCAAATTATTGTAACAACAACAATATATCGAATTACTATTATATCTTTAATGCTAATGCCTAAATGGATGGGAATGTGACGTGAATGATTTCAGTTCATTATTAACTAGATTTCCGTATATGCAATTTGCAGTGCTGAGAGTGCAAGTGAAGGTTCAAGTGAAGGAAGCGACGCAAATTCTCAAAATGTAAGAATTACTAACTTGCTGGATTCTCTCGAATTTTTATCAGACTAATGTCGTGTGATGGTCATCTGCTTACATTTATGTCTATAAAGATGAGGCGAGGTTTCAGAAAAAGCCATTGATCTTGATGCAGTAGTTGCATCTGCTGTAGATGACCCTGCTTTTCTTATATATTCATTGAATAGAGTGCCGTTTGTTTGGCATCACCACCTAAGAAGGAACATCTGCATACTATTTAGCATACTAGTCCTTTATAACTTCTAATCAAAGTTGACCGTGGTTTTTCCTTTACCAGTATAGAGCATTTAAAATTTATCCAGTTATAATTAGTCAGTAATTAAAAGACTGTGCTCATAGATTTTCATGTAAAATCTATACTCTTTTAGCTAACAATACTATATGGTTAATAGAGGGACAAGTGAATTTTAAAGCTTACCATCAAACGTTTCCTTGTTAATCTTCCTAAAATCGAGATGTATGGTTCAGGAAAAGTTTTCTGAATGACATTGGCAAATCTTTTTCTCTTATGAGGAAATAGTTAAGTATTTATCCAAGTGAGCACAAAATAAAATCAAGTGATTTAATTTCTTCTGATATTTGTTCTGTTCTGCTCTACAGGAGTCACAAATGAAGTCAGGAGGCCAACAAGATTCAGGTGCAGTTTAAAGAATGTTTACTTCCAATGCAACCGTTGATCTTGGCTACGTGTTTTACTTACGAACCTTTTTATTTTATCTTTGCTACAGGAGAAGCATCTCAGAATGGCAGTGGTATACATAGTTCTCATAATGGAGGGCCAAACACACCCCATTCAACGGTGAATCAACCTGTACATATCATGTCAGTGTCTGGCGGTGCAGGTGGTGTTCCTGGCCCCACCACTAACCTTAATATTGGTATGGACTACTGGGCAGCAGCTCCACCATCCGCTATTCCTGCAATGCGTGGTAAAGTGTCTTCTACTCCAGTGGCCGGAGGAATGGTCACTGCTGGATCACGGGACAATGTTCAATCACAGATTTGGATACAGGTTTTCTTCTCTTTCTTCCCTTTATTTAAATGATAATTTTTATTCTCCTTTGTTTCTGGTGGGTTATTTGTCCATATATAGGTTAATTACTTGTCAATTCACTCTAAGAAAAGGGGTGCCTTCACAATTAATTACAATGATAACCTTGCGATGCATCACAATTAAATTTGTTTTAATTTTACAATCAAACATAATAAAACGCGCACAGACACACATCCCTAAAACATGCAGTTTTTAAAATTATTTATTTATTTTTTAAAAAAATTTAATGTTTGTAAGATGAATCCACGTACCCATTTCCAAAATATAGATCCTCTTTTGCCATATTCCAGTATCCTAGAATTAGAAAAACAAAAAAAGGAACCGACTCCAAGATATGAACCCGTATCCGACACCTGCCTCCAAGTTCAAGCAACATAGCTTATCTGATTGTTAATGTTAATTTTAACTGAATGCATCACTATATTTTTTCCTTTGCTGTCAACACATTTTGTGATTGAATTGATATGCTTTTGAAGGTAGGGTTTGGAAGTTGGATATAGAATGTTGCAAATGCTATACCTACTTATCTACCTTTTTGCTATTTCCACTGTATCCTCCACTTTTATGGACTGGCCGATTATTACAAACTTAAAAATTCTACGTGTCTTCGCATTGAGATGTCATTTTATGACAGGAAGATGCGATTAGCCATGTATTTTGATGTATCATGAGAGGAGGCATATGCTGATTAAGGCTAGCTATTGTTATTATATACTTCAATCCAAGTTAGAGAATGTTTACAAGAAAACATAAAACATAAAATACAATCACATTGTAGATAGGCCCAGCATCTAACCATTTTCCAATTTTTGAAATAGAAAACAATGCTTTGATCCCTTTTAATTTCTTATTCTTTTAATACCTGAAAATTACCCCAGAACAATTACAAAGAAACTCCGATACGGAAACGGTACAATTGAGTTATATTTTCATACATACACCAGCTAATTTTTTCCATATTCGATATGGTTTTATTTTTATTTTGGACTTCAACTTGCATGTAAGTAGCATAATTTTGAAACTTGAATTTATCGTTGAGCTAATGGTCTAGAAGTAACCTTCTGATGTAGCAGCTGCTAGTGACTCCTGTGGCTTTACTCTGAAACTATCTATCTATTATTTTTCCTTCTCATGGGCTTGTACTTAACACTTTGAAAAGTAAGCTGGTAAACTGGTAGTATCAAGTCAGTTTGGGTAAGATTAAAATGCAGGACCCAGTATTGTGCTGTATGCAAACTTGGTTATTTCTATTAGACAGAAGGCAAGTCTCTGAATGGTGGGTGGAAGTTGCTTCAGTAGTGAGCCAGTGGCGTGACTATAACCATTTCGGCCTAGTGAAAATAGAGGGAAAATAATTTCGCCTGAGGCATACCTTATGGAACATGTTATATTACACGTGATAAGGTTTTTCAGATTTTCATCTTTATGACTGGCGAAGAAATTCTTCCTAGTTTTGGGAATTCCAAGATGAATAAAATGTTGCATGAGGTTTTTAAAATCTTGAGGTGCTTCTGGTTTTTAGGTTACTCTAAATTTTTCTTCGTTGAGGACCAGATGCAGCAATGGAGTTCAGGTTTTTTTATTCTCTCCAGCTGTTTAATACCACTGATTTGATCAAATGTCTTTTTTGGGGTGTCTAATTTGAGACTGGAAGTGATAAATGGACTTGACATCTCGGTTCCTTATACAGTGAATTTTTTATTCATTTTTGTTTATCATCTTTCAGACACTGTAATGGTAAATGTTGGGAAGAATCTAGTGAACGTATAGAAAAGATGCAAAGTAAGCAAAACCTAATCGAATCCAATGGGAGCAACACCAGTGCCAATTATAATATTGGACATTTTTTTTTTTCCTTTTCTTTTTTGTTTGTGCAGATGTTGGGCGGGGTGGGTGGCCCTGCAAAATAATCGACGTCAATAGACTATTTTGCAATTGCTTATGGTTAACACTGATGTGTGATTGGATATCAGCATTCTCGTTGACAGAATAATTTATCTGGTGTTCTAATCCATCTCTTTCAGTGATTATAACCCAGACACCTTTACCTTTCCTTGAGTTCAGGATGAAAGAGAACTCAAAAGGCAGAGAAGAAAGCAGTCAAACAGAGAATCAGCTCGTCGATCCAGATTGCGAAAACAGGTACAGTTATTCTTACTTTCAGGTTGCTTTGCCTGTATCGATTTCATCCCTGATACTTTTTGTTTTGTTTCCATACGTGGGACTCAGGCAGAATGTGATGAACTGGCCCAGCGTGCTGAAGCTATGAAAGAAGAAAATGCGTCTCTTAGAGCAGAGGTTGCTCGTATTAGGAGTGAGTATGAGCAGCTTCTTGCTCAGAATGCAGCTCTCAAGGTATTGTCTGATGCTTAGATTATAGTCTTGCTGGATACATAATCACTGATTGCAAAGCAAACTCATTACAATAGTGTTGCACATGTTTCTACTTTTTTTTTTTTTTGGGTACTGAATTATATGGTTCTGCAGGAGAGACTTGGTGAATATCCAGAACAAGAAGATCCAAGGTCCAGTCGGGATGACCAAAGCGGAGGCCACGAGTCACAGTATTCTGGGCAAGCGGAGCATACTCAAAGTAGTCAATGAAGTCTTGCAAAATGAAGTGCAAGGTTTAACCTAACCGCTAGTTTACAGGAAACCCTAAAATTTACATAGCCTGTAGTTTAAAATTCATTAAAAACTGACGTTTTTAGCGTCAAAACCTGCTTAGATATTGCCCATCATTTCTCAGTCGACCGATCTTTTATGGTCGAGGAATGTCGATGGTATGTACTGAATATTGTGTGGAAATTCTGCTGGGAGAGATAATTTATGAACTTCTAAGAGATGGCAATGGATCTATGTTCTTTTGTTAGCATCACATTATAAATGACTGTTTGTGAATTATTACTATTAGTATATTTGTAATTTTAAATACTAAAAATAAAATAATACTCTAGAACAGTAGTTCATTTAAAAACTTGAAATGGAGTCCCACTGCTCGACAACAGCATGCGAGGAACTTCTTCTCAGATGATGGCTTCAAAACTTCGGTCAAGAATTTTGGAATTATTGACATCCTAATAAAATAAATCTTGATCTTTAGATTGATTTAAATTTTTTGTTAGAATTCTTGTCAAAACGTATCGTCCTAACCTTTACAGGCGCGTGATCTTTCACACTTGAAAGAATAGATTTGACTCTCAATCATCATTACATGGACGTCATATCAATCACATTGCAATGATTCAAAACGTTATATTACAGTTGTTTTGAGCCACTAAGAGTATCTTCAAGAGACTCTTTAAACATGAAATGTTCTCTATTTTAAAGAGTCAACATTTAAAATTATACTTCAAGACTCTTTAAACTAATTTTTTAATTTAGAGGGTGGGTTTGGCTTTCCAAAATCCACTCTCTATAATTAAATGCATTCAAAAAATTTCAATTTTCAATGTAGGAAAGTAAAAAAATAATTTAACGAAAAGTTAATTGAAATAAAAGATAAAGAAAAATAATAAATATTTTTTTGGAGTAGTAAAATTAAGTGTTAAATATAAAGAGTTTGTTGGAGTAATTCAAAATTTTAACTCTCTAAATTTATAGATGTTCTCCAAATGATATAATATAATCTTTAAAAATAGAGAGTCTCTTGGAGATATTCTAAGTTTCAGATCTTAATCTTCTAGGATACTAGAGGCTTGTCTGATGTAGTTAAAAAGTTAGGTTCCGTTGATTGCCTTGGACACGAGAAGTGAAAGGTATGTATGGATCTATGTCGTGGACAAGATGATGGGGGTGAACCCAATGCCAAGGAAAATATAAGTGTTTGAGAGGTTTCCATCGCCTCTATTATGAATAGAGTAGTTCTCATGAAAAAGCCCTTGAGCATTTTAAGGAATTTAAGTGCACGCGACCAGATAACAATTGAGTTTTGCATAATTGGACAACAATGTTGTATTTCACAATGTTATTCTGATTTAGATGGTATTGTACTAAAATAAAAAGTTAGAATTGTTTTCCGCAAAACATGTAAATGTCAGAATTGTTTTGCCAATTACCTCTGTTTTTATGGAATTGTACGTAATTTCTCAACATATCTAATTTTCTACTATTGAGAGAACTTTGGTTATCATAAATGGTAGGATGCGCATATGACGAGGATTATGTTTTTATCAATGACATTAGTTTGGTTTACTTATATCTCGTGCATTTAAACCTTTATTTGGTGGAGATTAAAATCAGATTTTTAATATATTTTGATAAAAAATGATGAAATTTGTGATTGAAAAATTGTGGGACCCATAAAACATGAGATTAAAATTTATTATTGACATTGACTTAAATTAAAGTTTGAATTTTAGCTTATGTTTGGTACACATTAAAATTTTCATTTTCATTCTTCTACTAATTTTCAATCATACATTTTTCAATAAAATAATATTTTACATCACATCAATAACTTTTCATTCTTTTTCGACCACATATTCTCCATCAATCTATTATTCATAATATATTATTCCAAAATAATGTGGCTCAAACACGCCCTTAATCAGTACTAAAGAGGGGCTAAATTCATTTTTTAATTAAGAAACATGATATTTTATACAACGTAATTCTAAAAAAAATAAAATTCAACAACTTCGACATTTTGACTAAAATCACGATTTCATCATTTGTTGCAAATATCATTTGTTTGAAAATTCCGCACCTATTTATTGAAAATAGTTGCAAATATCATAGAAGTGCCGAGAATTGCCACGGAATCATCCCTTATAAAAGATGAATCAATTCTCCTTCAACGTCACATAAAGGAAACGAATGAAATAAAGGAGTCAAATACAAAACTGAGAAAGAGAGGGGGACCGATTATGCAAATTTCCGGCTTGTTTTCCGACTTATCGGTGGTTCTTTCGTCGGCCGGCGCCTATAGGTCACGGGAATTCAAGCGTTTCCACTCACCCTCCGACCCCAAGTGCCGTAATAGGATCCCCAGAGTAAGCATTTTCATCTATACGTATGTGTATTCAGGAAAGTTCAGATTTTTTTTTTCTTTTTTGAGTCAACTGTTTTAAGTTGTGTGTAATAGTGGAAATTGGATAGAATAGTTTCTGGTGTTCTACTTATATAGTATTGAGTAAATGACAGAGGAAGTTGTTTGCATCATGTATGGAATTCGAATAGTTTAATTGAACTGAGTAAGAAGAGATTAATTCAAGTTTAAATTTGAGGGTGAGGTGTCCTCCTATCCCTTTAAAATTTTCGTCTGTCAAAACTGTTCAAGAATGGATTGTGGCCTGATAAATTTAATTTTGAAGTATCCAGGCAAACGCCATTGTTTATGAGTAGGCATGCCCCAGAAATTTTTGTGAAGTCGATAGAAAAAGGGTACCAAATATGCATTGCCTATTGCAGTTGAAGATGTAGAAACATTGATGTCCAACTCTGATGTTACCAGTGACGAAAGGAACAATAGCATAAATAAAAGTGAGTGACTGCAAAACAAATGGATAGGAATAACGGTATTCTCCAAATCCTCATGAGATTCAATTTTGATACCACCTCTTAGGGAGTAAGGGGGAGACTCTTGAATAATAAGCGCCTTTCCATTGTCATTAGCGGATTAGCTACCTCAATTTTTTTTTTCACTACCCCTCGAGTAGAGATTGTAATCTTGCAGAAGCCTGTGCACTCTTGCCAAGTGCTATGCGTATAATGCAACTATTTAGCTATCCACCGTGGCACAAATGTTTTTGCTACCAACCTTTATAAGCATACAACTCTCACAAATACTATATTAGTTGAAACTTGAACATAAAACTGACTTATTTACATTTTTGTTTTCTTAGCCACCTGTTATAGTGCTTTCAATGTTTGGCCATTATATGAATATATAACCATTAATTCACTTGATATTGGAGTAGGTGGAAGGTCTTGAGTTCAGTCACTTCATTTCTGTTCCATTAAGAAAGTAATTAACTTGTATAACAGTGAACATGTGGAAGATGTCAGTAGCTAAACTATGTCCTTTGGAAACAACTAGAACTTTTAGACAATCATTAAGAAAAAAAATTTCTGGACAGATCACGTGGATTGTCATGCCCTGCTGCTTAATGTAGAAATGATTTAAGCCGCAAATACCAGTGTGCTTGAGATTTTCAACCTTTCTTTAAGATTTTCAATGACATGCCATTATTTTGGCTATTTTATTTCATTGAACTGTTCGTCATTTTCTGCTCTGAAGTTAGACAAAGCTTGTATGATTTTTTGACACAAGCTTTTCTTCTGCACTAAATTTCTCAAACAGATGAAAGCATAACAAAATCAAAATGTGTCAGTTAATATCAG
Organism: Fraxinus excelsior; assembly: GCA_019097785.1. NCBI lineage: Eukaryota > Viridiplantae > Streptophyta > Magnoliopsida > Lamiales > Oleaceae > Fraxinus > Fraxinus excelsior. Next base: position 16,532,562 of record CM032631.1, on the reverse strand, counting down.
ACCTAACTGATAAATCTTCGACATAAATTTTTTTATCACTTATTGTTTTATTCATCTTCATAAATATTTGAGTTTCTAATAATGCTCAGTTTTACCCAGTTCCACTGAAACTTTATTCCTTAGGCCGCACATGGAGCAGATAAATATAAAAATCTATTTGCATGTTTTTGAATGTTGGGAAATGGGTTGATAGGAGCATGCCCTGTTCTGATCCTCACTCAACTATTGTTCAGTATAAATGCCAAAAGAATGTTAGTTTACTCTCCAGTTGATCTTTTGATGTTATTCATATAGTCATTAAAGATTATGGGCATGGCCCACCTTGTGAATTGTAGTGGCTTGGTATTGACTTATGAGCTTTATACTCTGGTCTGTGCCAATGCCATAAACAAAATGCTGGTGTATGTGTATCTTCGGCCTAAAACCTCTATGGATTTCTTTCCTAACAGTTTATTTTACTTTCTAGAGCTGTCAATTTTGTGCTCCCAAGCTAGGTGTTGGGTCAGATAAGTTAAGGAGGAGAAGCTTTACTGTAAGAGCATCTGGGAATTCTGGGGGTGATTTAGTTCCAATAGCTCCTCTTCAGTTGGAATCCCCAGTTGGGCAGCTTTTGGCCCAAATATTGCAAACTCATCCACATCTGCTCCCAACAACCATTGACCAGCAGCTTGAGACCCTCCAGAGTGAGAGAGATGCCCAAAGAGAGAAAACACCACCTGGATCTCAAGATCTTCTCCTCTATAAGTAAGTAGTAATTCTACATGCTGTTATTTGTTAGATGTGTCAGTTAGGTTCATATATTTGAATGGTTTGGACTTGTGACATATCTGCGTAGTTAATTTTTAAATGCGTTTCTTGTATGATCAAACTGGATTCAAATTTGAATTCAAAGCTAAACTCTGGTGAGGTTAGCTATTCTAGTCCCACACAAAAGGTTGAGACATTTTTATAATTAATTTAGGCTTGGTGGAACATCATTGATTGCTACAATGGTTTAATTGAATTTAATCTAATTTTGTACAATGAGTTGGGGTGGGGGTTGAATTTGGTAACAATCAATTTATCCAACTTAATACCCCCTTTGTTCAGACACAATAAAAGAGGGAAAAAGTTTCTTTTTTTAGAATCTCATTCAGTTTAGAATGATAAATAGTTATTTACTTGGTGGAAGCATAGAATAACTTGGACATAATTAGGATATTTCAACTAAGACTAATTTGATTGGTGGAGGTTGCACACAATATTTCAGTTATGCAGTAACAATAGTAAGAAACAGAATGGGAGAAAACTCAAGAATGCCTGTCTTACAGTGATATGTTGTGACCAATGAACCTGCTTCCACTGCCCAAGATGATGTTCTTTGATATTGCATATCCACTACTTGGCCTTCTTCACAAGGCAGTGAAGACAAAACCACCCTACTTTTTTATTTGTTTATTGTAATTAGAGTAATATCTGTAAAGAATGACATTAAAAATCAAAGCTCCATGATGTGTAAATTATTAGAATAAAAAATTTTGCCCAGTCAGCTAAGGAATATGGAGGCCTCCCACAAATTGGTCTCGTTGAAGATAAGATTTAAATGATAAACATGTACGATATACATGTGACATTCTCTACCAGTTTAAGCTTTTAGATCAATTGACTAGGTTCAAGTCTTATTCACCCTCCAATTTATTAAAAACTTATACATGTGTAAGGCTTTGATGGGAAAAACGAATCATGCCTACACTTGGGACACGAAGATAAGATTTAAATGATACGTGTGGCCTTCTCTAACAGCTCAAGTTTTTGGATCCATTGGTTCCACAGTTCTTTCTAGCTTCGGAAGAAGGATTTTTTGAGAGGGAAAATAAAATAAAATTAGACACAGAGAGCCTTACAACAGTATTAGACTATAAATGCTGGCAGAATGGACACTACAGTCCGAAAAGACTCCATAGATGAACGGACAAGGTTCTTTTAGTTTGTTGTTCATTGTTGCGTTACCCACTGTTGTGCTACTCCCACTCAGTCTAAAATTGCTGGCAGAATGGACTTTAGGGTCCTTAAAAACTCTGTAGATGGGCACACATAATCCATTATATCTGAAAGTAAAGCAAGGAGAGGATATGTGGATTTAGTTTTCCCTTTTTCATCTTTAATGTTGAATTATCGTAAACAGTTTGTATACCTACCAACATTTCATTGTTGGCATAACTATATATGTTTAATATGCTTTGGTAATCCAATTTTATTTTACATGTATCTGGGTACAAAAATTCAACAAAATGATATATGAAACTTTTAGGTAAAAACAACATAACAAGGTAGTTTTCTGTGTTGTCAATATTTGTAAATTAAGGTTCAAATTGTATTCTTTGTACTCCTCACTTGTTTCAGATATACAAGTTTGAGCTTTACAATTTAAAGCATGTCTTGTTTATAATTCCAGTCTCGATTTGGTGTGTGCAATTGATTCTTAAGACTACTAGTTAGTTTTCAAGACCATCTATCTTCTTTCTTTTATAACATTTTTAAACTGGTGTACACACATTATGCAATAGAATCTGATTCTAGACTTCATTTTTTATCTTAAAATTACAGCCCGGACACTTGGGCCATAAGTCTTAGGGGGGGGGGTTGAACTTTCTTTTAATAGGCTTAATCTTCAGATTTGGATTTTCTTATCTTCGGGTTAGAAGAGATGTATTAGGGTTTTTCATTGGCTGTGAGATTTTTCTCTTTCATTTACTTGTTGATAGTTGAGACGGTCGGGAACAGCAGTGGCAGGTGCATCTTGTTGCATGTTCTATGATTGCATTGTCGTTGTCCTTTGAAGCCAATGTTAAATCAAATGCTTATTAAAATTTAGCATCTTCTATTCCAATTGTACTTTATTAAAAAAAGAAAAAATCTGAACAAAAGATGGAGTTAATTGGACCTGCATAGCCAATATATTTGTCGACTTCTTGAGATGAGGTGCTAACAAAATTTGTCAGATTTTGAGTTAATCTCTGAGGTTGAGAACTAGAAAGTACGCTTGTATTAGACGGCGACACAATAGTGTTGGAATGCAAAGGTGCAAAACCTTTAGGTGCTAATACAATAAATTTTACGGGATCATGAAATTGCATTCTTGAGATGGCTTTTCTTGTCAGAGTTCCTCTCCTATCAAGAGACCGAATTTTGCTGATTTTCTTGTTGCGTAAAAAGATTTAATGAAATGAAATGAAATGCAAAGAATTAGCCATATTCCATGAGCATGTAGGAGCCTCTAGACAAGTAACACTTGTTGAAATAACCTGCCAACACTTAATTTTCTTTTTAATTATATTTTCAGGAGGATAGCTGAAGTGAAAGAAAAAGAAAGGCGAAAGATATTGGAGGAGATTATGTATTGCTTGATTGTACAAAGATTTGTAGACAATGGCATTTCGATGATCCCAAAGATATCTTCAACATCTGATCCTGCTGGAAGGGTGGATTTTTGGCCAAATCAAGAACATAAGCTGGAGTCCGTGCACTCTCCCGAGGCATTTGAGATGATTCTTAGCCACCTGTCTCTTGTCCTCGGTGAGCGTACGGTGGGACCCCTTGATACTATTGTTCAGATTAGCAAAATTAAACTTGGAAAGCTTTATGCTGCTTCTATTATGTATGGATATTTCCTCAGAAGAGTCGATGAAAGGTATCAACTTGAGAGATCAATGAATACCCTTCCAGAAGGTTTCAATGAAGACTTGGCACGATTTGAAGAGCCCGTACCAGAAAAGCAGCAATGGGATCCAAATTCTTTGATACGGATCTATCCTGATGATGGTGATGGAGGAGGTCTAACAGATTCCACCAATGAGGGTAAATCATACAGATTGAGATCCTATGTAATGTATTTGGATGCAGAAACACTTCAAAGATACGCGACCATAAGATCTAAAGAAGCAATATCTTTGATTGAAAAGCAAACGCAGGCATTGTTCGGCAGGCCTGATATTAGGGTCACGGGAGATGGCTCCCTCGATACGTCAAATGATGAAGTAGTTTCTGTTACTTACACTGGATTGACCATGCTGGTGCTGGAAGCAGTTGCATTTGGTTCGTTTTTATGGGATGCTGAAAGCTATGTTGAGTCAAAGTACCATTTTATTAACAGCTAGAGGTAATTTTCTTCTTCTTGTCCCGTCTGGATAAGTAGATAACATTTGATCTTTGTAAATTACCGTGCATGCCAAAACCCGTCAAAGTACATTGAAAATTAATCATCATACCAACAATTTCAGATAGACATTTTTATACTGGACGAAGTGCATTGAATTTTTTTGACAATTTTCTTCCACAGTGTGAGCGAAAAGGGACTAATAATAATAATAATAATAAAATGTTACACATTATATAATTACATACTATGAATTAAAACAGAAAAATGCTTCGACCCAACCTCAACTCTTGTATTTTATTTTACTCTCTGTTTTTAAGTATAAATTGTATTTAAAAAATTAATTAGTAAATTCAGGACACGGAAGAAATGAAGACGAATCAACTACCTACCTAACAAAATAATATACTCACTTCGTCCTACAAAGGCAGTCTTGCTTTCAACTATTGATAGAAACAAATGAAAAAACAAGCAAGTCTATCTTTATGTGACGGATGGATGATGGAGTAATTTTTGTAAGAATCGAATATTTTGCATCTCTTTAAAATCTTATATGCAATCTTTCAACAAAGATTTGTGTTTCTCTAATTTTTTTTCTTTAACAAAATATCGGAAATCTCAAAAGTTCTTGAAATATAGTGAAAAAGAAGGAATAATTAACTATTTCTACTCCCCAAGTTTCTGAATCACAATGAATGTATCTTTCCCTATGAAGATTTAAGGGAGAAAAACAGGTAAGAATAGGAAAATCAAGTCTACTCAAGTTACAAGGTAGCCAAGTAAACAAGAAGGGGTACCAGTCGAGCCATGTCATGGAAACTGGAAGGATCCTCCGATTTCATTATTGCCGGCCGGGGGGTTGATCGCAACCCAAAGGAGGGAAATGGTAATGGCAATAAGTCCAGACCAAACAAATACAATTGTTGGTGTCCTTCCTCGTCTTCCCATAAGTCCTTTTGCAAAGGGATATAGATGTGCCAACACCCAGAAGCTAAAGAATACCCCTCCAAGCAAACGGCTCCACTGTGGTATGGCACTGTATATTGTCCGGCTAAAACCAACTGCTATCGCGATCAAGTTAGTCATCATGATAGTAATTGGCGGTATCATCAAGTATGACCATTTTATGACGTAGAGATCAGCATATTCATCATCATTATCATCACCGGCAGACTTTGATGTCAAGGTAAATGAGATCTCTATCCCGGCAATCACCTTCAGTAGCCCCTGGAGTACAGCAGCAAGATGAGCACTCGTGCCTCCAATCAACCAGAATTGCTCATTTCGCCACCACTCTTCCAACTCAATGCCCGACCATTTGATCTCGAGCACGGCCAACATGCAGAGGGTCAAAGTGATGACCAGGAGGTAGGTGAGGAAAGTCACGTTAAGAGTCTGGACGATAAATTGACCAGAAAAGAGCGACAGCGCAGGGAGGAAGCAGTAAACAATGAGAAATACGGAAGTGAAAGGATAGATACCCACATTAAGGTAGGCAACTCTCTGCAGAAGCTTCATCTTGGGACTAGCCAGTAACGCATTATTACGTGAGAAGAAGATCTCGACAGAACCAGTGGCCCATCGAAGGACCTGGTGAAGCCTGTCAGTTAGATTAATAGGTGCAGTGCCACGGAAAGCATCCCTTTTAGTGACACAGTATATAGATCTCCAACCACGATTGTGCATTCTATAACCAGTTACCACATCTTCTGTCACAGATCCGTAAATCCACCCAACCCGATTGCCCCACTCAGTTTTATCTTCGTACCAACATGAGATGACGCTAATTGCTTCAGCAACAGTAGATGCGTCAAGGAGTTCCCTAGGTATGATTAGAGCACCAGGAGGTCGTCCATTCTTCACCGCAGGGTGATCTGCTAGTGGTCTGCCTTGGAATTCTGCCACTGGAATAGAATCAATAAGGAAATTCGAGTTACCGAACCTTTTAGAATAAATAGAAGGATTCATTTCGTCATCATTAGAATCTCCCATTCTAAGTGCTCGATGCTCATCAGGTGCAGAAGAAATAGAAACACCTTTCTTAGGACGAGGAAAGCAACAGGTGCAGCAACCCGAGTGGTAATCTTTAGACCGCGGTGGATCAAAACCATACAGAGCAGTCCGGCGAAAGAGGCACCCGGTGCCCACATAAACTGGTCCCTGAAGTCCATCTAGAGCCCGCATATTGACATCAAAGAAAACAGTATTGTGATTTGCATAGCGGTCAGATGGATCTATTCCCTCGAATCTCTGAGGAAACTGGACATAACAAATGCGGTCCCCACCTCGGTCCATCATAAAACACATCCCTTCTCTTATTGCCTCTGAGTTGTAAATGTAGTGATCACAATCGAGGTTAAGTATGAAAGGGCCATTGGACATGATAGCTGAGGCTCGAACCAGTGCATTCATTGCCCCAGCCTTCTTATTGTGATCATACCCAGGGCGTTTTTCACGAGAAACATAGACGAGCATAGGAAGCCGAATATCAACTTCGGTAAAATCAAGTGGACTATTGTCAACAGTTGTTCCATGTAGAGGTTCATCACTCGGAGGTTTTAACATTACCTGCAGAGCAAGATTTCTATTCAGCTAATTGAACACTCAACAGCATATTATGATTAACATATAACAAGCCTTTCCACGAAAGTTTTTTAGGTGGCCTTGATTAAAACTTGGAAAATGACGAACTGCAGATAATGGCACTAAAGGTTGTCCTAATCAAAGTGTTCTACGACAACTCTGTTCGTGTAATATTTTGATTCTAACTGTCTAATAAGCAAGCCCAAAAATTGGCAACTGCATAGATTATTGTACTAAAAATATACAAATTAAGCTGAAACCAAAGATGGACACAGCATGCGGCAGTTACATGAGACATTGATCAACAGGAGGAAAGTCCCAAGGACTTGAACACTGAATAAATGGTAGGAGAAAGCACTCCAGTCCTCCAAACACCAATTAATGATAGGAC